>JAXDDX010000144.1:577500-662500 GCA_034670405.1 Hoplostethus atlanticus | reverse complement strand
GCTTTTGAATAGGACCTGTTCATGCACACATTGTATGGTAAAGCCACGAAAATAGCATGGAACTACGATTTGTGCTGCACGCTTTTGACGTGGTCTAAGCACAGCGCAGATCCCCATACTGTTTGACATCAGAATTGCACTGCACTGCTTCATCGTTACAGACATACCCCCTATTGCTGCTCTCTTCCCACTTAGGCACATTCAGGTTCATGGCGAGTCACCGTAATACCAAAGGGGCAAGAAAAAAAGCTATGTGTGCCCTGCGAAAATGCCTATGCCAGTGCAAAGCCATGAGAGAAAGCATCAAACATTGGCGTCGTTTCTTCTCTCAGACTCTCTCTATAAGCTACTGCAACCCATAAAAATATCAAATCAAATTCAAAAGCGAAAAATCGCAAACATTCACAAGATCCAACAAGGGTTGAATACTTTTTCATAGCACTGCCTGTTCAGGCAAAAAATTAAACAAATGGCTGTCTGCCTGTGACCTTGGCCTCAAGAAAAACTGATTTATACTGTTATGAGTCACAGCGGCTTTGTATGTTGGCACAGCTCTCCATTGACTCCCACTGATCTCTATACTGTCCTCTCTTCTCCCTTCCCCAGTCTCTGTCTCCCTGGGTCAGTGGGCATACAGCTGCTCCAGCAGTCCCTATGTAGTTGTTTTGCATGTGTTCAGGGTTTGTGTGTGTGTGTGTGTGTGTGTGTGTGTGTGTGTGTGTGTGTGTGTGTGTGTGTGTGTGGCAGGGGGAGGTTGGTTTCTGCTTCAGTTGAAGTGTAACAGCTCAGCGGCTTGCCTCTGTCTGCCGTCAGCAGTCGCCCCCACTTCCCCCATCCTCTAATGGTTAAAGTGGTGTTGAGATTGAGTCCAAATGCCACCCGGAATTTGATCCGCAGAATGGATGAGAAAAGACGTATCAATATTTTCCTGCTCATTTCACGTGTTTTCGTAAATTTGCATGATTGTCCTTTGCAAATTGATGAGCATGTTAAATGTGTCAGCGTGTTGTGCATGTATGTAAACACGTGTTGTGTGAAACGAGCTGGAAACCAGCGACACATTACAGTTTAAATGACTTTAAACTTGCTTTCCTCTTTATATCCATCTTTTTTACTCTAGTTATCCCTAAATGGCAAACTAAAAAACGAACATCACCTTGGAATCATTTGACTTTTGGCGCAATGCAAACAGTAAGAGGGCGTTAACAACACAACTGGGTGGTTGGCTAAGCAGAAGAAACAGCAGCAGGTTGTGTACATGGGCCTTGTGGGGACCTGTAGCTGACTTGGTGACTTTGTTGCTCCTTTTTTTGGACCATATGAAAAAAAATTACTCACTCCCTCATTTGGCAACAAATGGTCAAGATGTCTGCAGGTCCTGGAAAAGTCTTGAATTTGATTACCTAAATTCAAGGCCTCAAAAGTCCTTGAATATTGTTAAATAAAGCCTTTAAGTCTTCAAGTCAGTTTTAGAGGTCTTTTTGGTGTGCTCTTTGTCTACCAGCCCAGTCATGTAGATACCAGACTCTACATCAACAGGTTTCAGTGGTGAAATCGCTCTTATATTTAATGCTAGCTGGCATTAAAATGTCTTAAAAAGTCTTAAGATTTAACTTGATGAAACAAATTAAAAATATTTGTTGTTATCTATTCAACGATGATGCATGAAGAGAAAAATCGTCATGTATCCAAACATTGCTTGCCTTTTAGAAATGCACAAATAAGACTAGAAACATGGTTGGAAACGTTGAAAAGAAAAACCACTGCAATTGTTGTATACAAGTACAGCTGCACCAGTGTGAGTGTGTGTGTGTGTGTGTGAGACACATAGACAGAAAGACAGATGGGGTGGTTGACTGCTAACACACTCCACACACTCCTTTGGCACAAAGCGTCCAATCTGCTCACACACATTTTAAAAACAAACAGGGCCTTTCTGCAAAGATGTGTTTCCCCCATCATGTACTGGTGTTGGTCATTTGGCACTACTTGTATCAATATTATCAATATTATTATCGATATTATATCAATATTAGTCTATATTATATTAGTCTCACTGAGATCCAGATCTCTGATTGCAAAAATATTCAGAAAAACGACAAAGAAAAAAATGAAATTCAATGCAGTCAATCTTTTTACACCACCTGTATTACTGTAGTTTTAGGTTTAGTTTAGGTCGACTCTCTTTACTTGTCCCATCATCATCATCATCATCATCATCATCATCATCATCATCATCATCATCATCATCATCATCATCCAGGGCTGCTGGCTGCCAGGTTGCTGCCAGTCTCCAGATGGATTTACTTGTGTTTTGGATGGGGCATGTCAGTAGTGTGTGTGTGTGTGTGTGGGTGTGTGTGGGTGTGTGTGGGTGTGTGTGTGTGCGTGCGTGTGCTTTCCATCCCAACGCTCCAACCAGCCCCACTGAGATTCCTCCTGGTTCTCACGATCATGTTCCATGTGCATCTTGTGTTTGGATGGCCATGTGAAAATCAGATTTGTACTCGAAACACTCGTACATTTGTGAATACGATGAAAACATATTGAAAACCGAACTGCAACACAAACCTCTGATTTTCGCGTCAGTGCCATTGTGGTTTTAATGCCTGCTTAAACTGGATCAGTTTCTGTGTAAAGATGACGTGTCTTATCAAAAGGTTATCATCTTATATGCCTCTACACTTCGTTTCCTTACTAACCTCTTCATCATCAACGCCACCACCATCATCATCTATAGTCTGTTTTCCACAACTATGGGTTGCTGGTCTTTTTTCTGGTGGGTCCCCACATAAGAGAACTACTATGCTTTAATGGGTCTGGCTCCATGGTTCCAAGAGATTAGACTACATTTAGTGTGGGTTGAGGTCGTCGGGGGTTTTAGTTTCGACTTGGCTGAGAAAGCTGAAAAAGCCATCCTCATCACCATCAGTCATCAGATCAGTCCATTTCTTCTGGCCAATATTCAACATCAGCCTCTCTTTTCTATGAATGATATTAGATTTCCTGACCAATATGAATATCATCTTATCTCTAAATCCATCACATTCACTTACTCAGAAAATACGTCCTTTTTTCTAAAAGACCATTTCATTAACTTAGTCCATTTAGTTCAAAATGGAAAATCTAATTGGGAAAATGTTGCGATATCTAAGTGTGTGTGTGTATGTGTGTGTGTGTCCAGTGAATAAGAGAGCTGTTTTAATTGCATTGTTCTTTGATCAAGGCGTGTTTATTAGTGGGTGAAAGTCGCATTAACCTTTCCATCGGCCCTGACATTTCCTCTTCTCCTAAATGGAGAATTAAAGACCATTGGAAAGTCATTAGTGGAATTTACTGCTTCTGTTGGCTGGTCAGCCATTAGAGAGGCTGCAGGACCAGAGAACAATGTTCATAATGTTCTGCCAAGTCACTTTTTATTGTTTAAAGGAGCAGTGTATGCCGATGAAAAGCCTTTCCTTGTTTAAATCTGCAGTAACTAAATACTGGACTTTTTTTTTTGGGTTATATGTTGTAGCACCAACCTACATGTGAATTACAGGTTGGTTTGGCTGGACAACTACTAAAAAAAATGCTGCCGGGCCATCGGCAAATGTCCTACTGTACCAGGCAATACCGTTTACAAGGGTAGTACATACAATGAAAAAACGTTCCTTGGTTGAAGAAGTAATAGGTATATCAATTGAATTTACAATGTTATTTTACAGATTTTTCTGGATCTGCAGGTTTCAACAGACAGCTTAACCCCTCTGGGGCTAAGGCCATTTTGCTATACTTTTCATTTTGCCTTTATATACCACTTTAAAAAATGTAAATGTATGGATGTTTATTGTGTCGAAGTCCAAAACCACAAAACAAAAGCTGACAGGGCTGCTGAACTATTAGAATACTACTAGAATGCTGAACTACAGCTTGATTGTAAGGGATCGTCTTATATTAGGACTAGCTCAAGATTCTGATGTCTCTGAATGTTATGTAATGGTGATATAACGTATTGGGACTTTCTGGTTATTTCAAGACTTACCAACTGACGGCCTTGTAGCTTTGTAGCTCTTATGGTGGTAGTTGTATTACCTCATCTGGATTTCACTTATAGTAAATTCAAATACAATTGTTTTTTTCTCCAAAAAATGTTCTGTACATCTAGATTTAAATGTTACTTTTATTTTGAAGGTGGCCTTTTTATTTTTGATATTTAGAACCCTATTGTTTTTCACCTCGGTTTATTAGGGTTCAAACCCCGAAGGGGTAGAACCCTATTGTTTTCCTATCGGTTTATTATTCTTTGTTGTTTTATGCCGTGTCGCAAATTCCCGTGAACTGGAATGAGCTAAAAACATGAAACTTGGCCCAATAACTGGAAATGATGTGCAAATGCTTCCCAAGAAACATGAGCCCAATCGGCCAGATGGTGGCGCTGTAATTAAGGCCCAAAAGCGAAATTTTGGAAAGGCCACGCCCCTCAAGTCCAGCTCAATGTGATCTACAAAAAAGCCTCAAGAACCACCAAAGTCCGCCTGACTAGATTTTCCGCCATTTTGAATTTTTTGAAAAACACATTTTTGACATCTCCTCCTAAACCGTAGGTCCGATTGCTACCAAATTTTCTGTGAATCATTATTGGACGGAGCTTATCAAAAGTTGCATAAAGGTTGTTGATATATTATTTAGTTTTCAAGATATTGACCAATGAACTTCAAAAGGGCGTGGCTCAGCACATAGTTAGACTAAAGTCAAAGGAAAAATAATAAGACTTAACTCAGGGAATAAAATAAGACATAACCTATTAAGCTAAAATAGGTATAATCTACTAACCTAAAACTAAGCTGACTAATCTAACTAAACTGACTTAAATTGAGTAGACTAACTAATCTATTGGAAACTTAAAGGAGAAACAAAAAAGGTTTGGTTGTACTTACCTGTGATTTAGGCCTATAAGAAGATTGACTTATTGTATGATAACTGTTATTTTTGTTTGTTTGTTACCTTTCCAATCACTAAATTGCCGGCTATTATATTTAATGCTCTGTGTCTCCGGTCTGATTTATTATACTATCATCACCACTCCCACGAACCTAGAACTAGTCCAGTCGTATACTTACGCTGTGGATACAGTGACACAAGTGCTACATGGGCTTACAGTATAGTATTTTTCTGGGGCTTTTATGTTTAAACTGGGCTTTGTTTGAGAATGGAAGCCTCTGTCCTGGTGGCCTTGCTTACTTAAACATACAGTTAACTGCATATATTTGTTTGTGGAATTTATCTTCTTCTGTCACTCTGCATGCAGTTTGCAGTAACAAAATGGTTTGAACCCGCGAATCGCCGCTTGCGGCTATATTCTACTATTGTTATTGTTTATTTGTATATTCTAAGCCTATCGCTTTGCTGCTACAACGGCCTGGATTGCGTTGATTCATAATGGAAAAGACAGAGGGCTCTATTTTCGTGATGGTGGATGAAGGGGCTTCGTGGTGGTAGAGAAGTGGCATTTCCATTGGACGCACATAGGTTTTTTTTCTTGTCTGCGCCAAAGAGGGAGGAGAGGTGCAATAGGGGGCGTGTCAGTAACTATCAAGCAGCACTTGATATCAGCCACAAGGATTCATTGTTCAATAAGTACCTACCCTTTCCTGTTTGAGTCACTTCAGTGTGTTGTGTTTTTCTGATTTGCTGTTGTTTTTGACTCATTTGTTTTGCACTTCAGGGCCACTGTAGTACTGTACTGTATGCCACCATCTACTGGGAGTCATTAGGTCTGATGGTTGCTCTGCATGGTCATATATGAACCAAGGCATATGAGATGAGGAATATGAATATTTCTTGTTCTTCCCAATCTAAACATTATTGACCCTTTATGGGAAGTAGACTTCCACTGCCTTCATCTCAAAGAACTGGAGGCTTTCCTTCTTGAAGAATGCTCCAATATCCCACTACACACAGTGCAAGGAAGATTGAATAGTGGCCCTACTCTTTATTAGCTACTTGATATCCACATATTGTTAGGTGTTCTTGCATCCTGACAACATTTCAAAACATATCTGGCAGCACCCAGATGTGAATGTGTGCAGCACCCACTTCAGCAGATTATTCTGAAATGTCTAAATGTTGCCAAAGTAGTGTACACTAATGCAGTGGTGCTACTATTTGTAATTTTCACAGTAAAATTACTGCACGTTTTTTAAAAAAATGATTGCTGCAGTAGATGTATTTTCATTGATTATAATGTAATTTGAGTCATTTGCTATTTTAGTCAGTAAGTTTGAATAAATGTGAATAAATGTGAATAAATCTAAAGGTCATTTTAGTCAAAAATGACTAAATTTGAAAGTAATGTGAGAATGAACAGTAGTCACACAGTATGTCTTGTCTGCAGTATATGTATGAGATCCCATAAGGTTTTTGGCCAGCATCTGCTGTGTCAATCATGTATTGAACTGTCTCGTACTTAATGTATATGTCTTGTACCAAAAAGGTCTAATTCCTGATGTTGTTGTAAATAAAACAATTCTGACATCTCCTTGTTAAATCAACAACAACATCTACGTTTCTTCCCATGACGAAGTGGGAGGAATATAATAGGCAACGTCTGCTAAGTGTGTTGCTGAATAAAACCCGACAAATGTTGCAATAAGTAAAGAAGAGAGCGAGAAACTTGATTAAAAAAGAGAATAAAAAAGACATGGCTAAAAGAGAGGGAAAGTAGTTGGGATATATGTCAAATTCAGAAGGAGACGGGAACGACAAGAATTTGAGGTCGATATTAAAACGAGGAGGGAATCATTTCTATGTTGAGAGAAGGCCTACATTTTTATCGGCCATCATTTATTGTCACGAAGCATCATAATGGAACATGTGATTAGTGCAAGCATAAAAAGACTGTGGAGCAGGTATTATTATCCTGTCAACAGTTAAGAGAAGGTAGGGAAAACTTTAATTAAAGGCTGGGTGGGAAACTACATTGAGTTAAATGTAAAAATGACACAAGGAAGCCCTGCAGGTGAGCAGCTAAAGGAGAACATTTTTTTTTCTTCATCTTAAATCTTCAGACCTAAGTAACATTACTAAAGAAGATATATACAAATAATATGTAGAAATATATACAAATTACATAAAGTTATCAGTTAAGCAAAATTATGATCTTTAAAACTGGTATTCAGTGTTACTTTTTCCAATTTCCAAGGATCATACACTTCTTCAACTGAATGGATGTGGATAGGATTTGGAAGCAGCCCCATCAGGCCCACTGTGATTATCAGTTGTAATGTAGTTGTTTTAGTCATTAGATGGCGCTGCAGGCTTGTTCAGACACCTGTTAGCACAAGTACAGACTCACCTGCAAGACACTACAGTGACATGACCAGTTTACTGACTGACTGACTGACTGACTTCCTAAATGATTTACTAACTGACTGACTGACTGACTGACTGATTTACTAACTGACTGACTGACTGACTGACTGACTGATTTACTGACTGACTGATATATTTTCTGACTGACTGATTCATTTTCTGACTGATTTACTAACTGGCTTATTTACTGATTGACTGACTGATTTACTTTCTGACTGATTTACTAACTGACTGACTGACTAACTGATTTACTTCCTAACTGATTTACTGACTAACTGACTGACTGACCGACTGACTAATTTACTTACTAACTGATTTACTGACTGATTGATATATATTTTCTGACAGATTTACTAAGTGACTGATTTACTAAGTGACTGATTTACTGACTGACTGATTTACTTTCTGACTGATTTACTGACTGACTGACTTATTTACTGACTGATTTACTCACTGGCTGATTTACTGACTCGCTGAAAGGTTGAAAGGCTGTTTCCATTGCAGGCCACTATCTAGACTGATTTTGTCACATTGGCTGCAGCTTGGCTGGAACCTTTGACAACATCTTGCTTAAGATTGACTGGTAGTTCATCAGGTTAGTTTATTTCCTTCATCCTAGTTTAGTTAGTTACTTTGGTTAAGTTTGGCCCTCTTGGCCATTCTGAAGTCTATTTTCTTATTTTATTTTATTTATTTTTTATTGATTTATTTTTACTGTACTTGCCTGTTTTATTCTCATGTAATGCTGTTTCTTTTATTATTCTCATTGTTATTATTATTATTATTATTATTATTATTATCATTATTATTATTATTATTATTATTCAATAATGAAAAGGTTTAGAGTGAAGAAAGTATAGATAGGTCCAAAATGTGATCTGTCAGTGGATGTCCAGTTATCTTCTCAGACCCCTCAGCATCAGCACCATTTAGATTTAGATGAAGATGATCCAGATCAAGTGGTATTTGTCTTTTGTCCACTACCAGTCTGATCGGCATCTCTAAACGCTTGAGGCTCAGTAAGGGTGAGTTCACACCAAGTGGTTTATTCTAACTGTGGAGCATTCACTCCTTTAGTTTGGTTGGTTTAGGCAGATAAAGATAGATTTTCACAATATATGTAAATAAAACTGGCAACTTCTCATATATTTTATATAAATATATTTTGAATATATGTTGCATATATAAATACAGGGAAACACCCTGGACAGGTCATCAGTCCATCATAGGGTGAACACATGGAGAGACAACACACTCACATCTATGGGCAATTTAGAGTCTCCAATCCACATGACCTGCATGTCTTTGGGCTGGGATGGGCGGAAACCCAGGGAACATGCAAATTCAACACAGAAAGCCCCGGGGCCGAGATTCGAACCCAGGACCTTCTTGTTGTGAGGAGACGTTGCCAACCACTCAATGGATCGTCATATCAGTCATATCAGTCATATCAATACTTTTACTCTGAATACCCTGATTATTTATAGTGCATCTTTAGACCTAGTGTTTAAATTATGCTCTCATAATAGACCTCTGGTGTGACATATCATTCAGCATACATTCAAATATATTTTGAATAGATGTAATATATTTGAACAGGAATGAACATACAGTATATTGACATATGTTGGCAATATATTATGGATATTTGGAAATATATGCCAATATATGCTTCTCCATGTGGGCTAATTCATTAGTAAAGTTGAGAAGTGTGAACCTAAACGAACCAAATACAAGACAATGTAAACTTTTCAGCTATGATTCGGACCAAAGAAAATGAACTGCAGGTGTGATCGCACCGTAAGAGGCCTACTAAACAGCATATGACCTGAATTCTCACTGGGCTCTAAAGTGCTCCTTTAAAATGGAGAGAAAAATGATGATTAAAAAAACAGTTCAAAAGACACCTTTATTTTGGAAGACATTTTAATGCTACTTTCCTCATACTGGGAGGTAGTGGTGGATTAGAGGCATCACTTTTACAGCTGCTGGTCATTGTTCTTCCACCGTGTTACTGATATTCTAGACTCAACATTTTGCACCGACACTCAACAATCACACAGGGACAATTCCATCGTAGAAGAGGAAGAGACACCAATTTCTCCACCGACAGTAGCCGAGATAGACCAGAATGCAGTGCAGAGACAAGAGATGTTCTGTTCTGTTTCATTTTTTCTCCAATGACATCCCACAGCTGCATTCATATGGGAGAGCTATTTGACCGAACTATGCACACATTACTATATGGCCTGCACTATATTTTATCCTGTCATCTAATGCACGCTCAGCTGTCCTGGTGGGCGGAGCCTCTTTGAATTGCCCCTCCCAATGTTTCGTCCATTGTTCTCTTATAGGGTTTTTCTGGGAGATTCTCCTTGTCTCCATAGAGGCCTTAGGCTAGTGGTACCAGATTATCAAATCAAATCAAATCACATTTATTTGTATTTATATTGTATTTATTTGTATTGCCTCTCTGATTGAGGCAGGCAGACTGTTCCAGAGATAGGGAGCCCGGTAAGAAAAGGCTCTGTTACCTGCAGTTTTCTTTTTGACTGCTGGGGTAGACAGGTAGCCAGCGTCCTGAGATCTGAGGGCGCGTGGGGGTTTATTGGTTTAATCAGATCTGATAAGTAGGACTGTGCCATCCCATGTAATGATTTATATGTAAATAAAAGCACCTTGAAGTCACACCTGGCCTGAATTGGTAGCCAGTGTAATGAGGATAGGATGGGTGTTATATGGTCAAATTTCCTAGTTTTGGTCAGGATTCTGGCAGCAGCATTCTGGACCTGTTGTGTTGTGTGCAGCAGGTAAGCCCGAAAAGAGGACATTGCAATAGTTGATTCTTGATGATACAAGGGCATGTACTAAAATTTCTGCGTCTGCCTCTGTTACCATGGGTCGAATCTTGGCAATATTGCGAAGATGGTAAAACGCTGTTTTAGTGGTGTCCTTAATATGCAACTCAAATGAGAGGGTAGGGTCGAATTTTACCCCAAGGTTTTTAATGTATGGGCTCTGGGAGATTACACAACTATCAAAATTTAGAGTACTATTCTCAAACAAATGTCTAGCTGGTCCTACAATCAGCATCTCAGTTTTGTTGCCATTAAGAAGTAAGAAGTTTAGCGACATCCAACATTTGACCTCCTGAATTTTTGAAATTGGGTTGGTTTGACGGGTATGTAAATGTTTGTGTCATCGGTGGAAGTTAATGCCAAATTTGCGAATTATATCACCGAGTGGTAACATATAGATAGAGAATAGTGGTCCTAGGACAGAGCCTTGTGGCACACCAAAGTCCATATTGCAACACTCTGAGGTCATGTTGTTGTAAAAGACGTGGTGTGCTCTAGGTAGGATCTTAACCAAGAAAGTGCTGATCCCCGGATACGATACCAATATAATTTTCAAACGGTTCAAGAGTATTGTATGATCAATTGTGTCGAAGGGTGCACTCAGGTCAAGCAGCAGTAGTGCTGAGGTTGAGTTGGAGGCAATAGCTAACAGGAGATCATTGAACACTCTTGTGAGTGCAGTTTCGGTGGAGTGGAAAGATCTAAAGCCAGATTGAAAGGGATTAAGTAGGTTGTTTTTTGACATAAAATCCGTAAATTGGTTATTATGGGCTTGCGTCCTCCTCTCTGTTAAATCCTTGCGGTCCTCTTCAACCTGTTACTCTGCTTTCATGTGCTTTTGTTCTGATCATATGCTTTAAACATCTTAATTGTCATAATTTGTGTGTCAGTGTCATAAATCTGATTGTCTATCAGCTTGCCCTAGTTAGCGTAAACATGACCTTCCGACTGGGAAAATGTTAGCTCGTAGTGGTAATTCTGAATAGGAAATGTGCAGTTTCCAAAATTAGACAACACAACAAGACAAGGCAGTTCAGACAATGAATTGCGGTATCGTGTGCAGCTCTGCTACGATATTCTACTATATTATATTTATTTCAAAGTTATTTCAGCATCCAATCAATCAATCAATCAATCAATCAATCAATCAATCAATCAGTCAATCAATTTTGGGCAGAAACAGCTAGGAAAACCAAAAACGAGCCTAGCACAATATTCTGTATTGTTTTCTACTTCCTTTCCAGTACATGCATATCATTTGATGCATAACTTGAATGTATGCATCATGCGAAATTCACCGCAATGCTGCAGGGTATACAGTATGCTGCGTTCCAACAGTAAACATTCTCCACTAATGATGCAACGCCATAGCACAGTGGTGAGATGCATCATTCCCCCTAGTTCCCTCAAAATCTGATCAGCTGTGTTTTGAGGTATCACATCTGACCCACGAATAAAGGAATGACGGGATGGAGCCCAGTCCACAGTCCCGCCCCGTTTTCATCATGAGGTGAAGTCAGGGAGACAGTGGAGAGTAAACTCACCTTTTTATTTGCAGAATCAAGTTTTTTCCCCCATTTGACCTGTCTTTTTTAGACTGGAGCAAATGTAGATTCAGGTAAATTCAAATGAAGTGGCTTGAAGAAATCAAAATAAACCTCAAATTTTGCTTCCACGAGGAAAGAAATTATCTAATTCCTCCAGAAGAGTTTTTAAGAAATTTGAATTTGAAATGCATGTCAAGAAAGGTGTGAATGTCTCTATTCACACTCACTAAGACTGAAAAAAGAGATGTTAAATATCTCTTAATATCTCCCTATCAGAGATGTTTAGTGACAGAATCGACAGAGAGAGAAGAGATGAATTAAGAGAGAGATGCCAGACAATTAATGCATGAGCTTGTGTACATTTTGTATTGTTCCTTAATAATGACCGTGACAGCTTTGGAAACACAAGTAGACCATAGTCGTGTTAATAACGACTTTTGATATTATTATTATTATCCGTCTAAAATTTGTGTGAAGAAGATGGAGTCTTTTTATTGTGTCCTTGTGTAGGGTTCTTGTTGCTGAATTTAATATCCTATGTATGTCATGCCAATAAAGTGCATTTAATTGAAATTGAATTGATTGTGAACGAGAGAACGAGAGAGAGGGAAGTGTGACTGTGGGAGAATGATGACAGGGGTCTCTCTCTCTCTCACACACACACACAAACACACACACACACACACACACACACACACACACACACACACCCCAGTAGTCTCCTGAACAAAATCTCTATCAGCTCCCCCCATTCTAGCACAACCCCTCCCATGTCTCTCTCTCTCTCTCTCTCTCTCTCTCTCTCTCTCTCTCAGTCTCTCGGCCCTCCCATTTATTATCATCCTCTCCTCACTCTTCAGAGGACCAGCTCGCTCTCTCACTGCACTTGTTTCTTCAGTCAAGGAGAAACTAATTGGAAGGAAGAATAGAAGAAAGGAGCTGTTGGAAAACTAAACTGCCTGGAACTTTCGCTTTGACAGAATGCCACAGAAAGGTAAGGTCTCTCTCTCTCTCTCTCTCTCTCTCTCTCTCTCTCTCTCTCCCTTTCCATCAGTTTAACCACCGATGGACAGTTTGTAGTTGAAAAGTTTACAGAAAGAAAAAGATGAAGGGCAGTTTGTAGTTTAATCACTGAGAAAGGGAGACACGATTAAGGACAGTTTGTAGTTTAATAGTTGAGGAAGAAAGACAAGATGGATAGTTTGTAGTTTAAATGTTTATAAATAAAGAATAGATGGACAGTTTGTAGTTTAATTGTTTAGAAAAAAAGAATAGATGGACAGTTTGTGATTTAGTAATTTAGAGAAAGAGGAGATGGACAGTTTGTAGTTTAGTAGTGTAGAGAAAGACAAGATGGACAGTGTATTTTAATAGTTTAGAGAAGGACAAGATGAAGGACAGTTTGTAGTTTAATAGTTTAGGGAAAGACAAGATGAAGGACAGATTGTAGTTTAATAGTTTACAGAATGACAAGATGGGCAGTTGATAGTTTAATAGTTTGCAAAGACAGACAAGGGGGACAGTTTTCGGTTTCATAGGTGAAAAAGAAAGACAATATGGACAATTTTATGTTTTATGTTTATGTTTAGGACACCAGAAAGGAGAGGAGGAAAGAAGGAAGACATTTGTCATAGTTTAGAGGTTTAAAGAATGAACATGGGCAGTATTTTCCCGCTTTTACATTATTTTTCCTCCCTTCTTTTTGTGGCTGCAAGCTAGCATAAAACTAAAAGGCTAGCCAACAAAAACTAAAAAGCTTGCATAAAACTAAAAAGCTAGCCAAAAAAATAAAAGCTAGCCTAAATGTTTTAGGCATTTCGCGTTTGAACGTAAACGTACAAGTTCAGCGGAGAAAAGAGAGAAAGTGGACGAAAGACAGAGCAGCAAAGAGAGAGAGAGAGAGTGATAGAGAGACGCTGAGAGAGAGAGTGAGAGATCGGGAGACCTAGACATAGACGAACAGAGAGAGAAAGAGAGAGAGAAAGAGAGAGAGAGAGAGAGAGAGATCGAGCGAGCGAGCGGTACCGAGAGGTTTACAATCAGAGCGGTCAGGACGTTCTCATGGCAACCACACCGGTCCCGGCTCGCGGTAGGAAAAGTTTGAATATCTGTTTTAATTTCAACAAATACATCTAATATTAAACTGAAATTGCATTCACGTTACTCTACATCAACTCATGTCCTAATACAATCAGAGCCGTCGTGTTTCCACTTAAACTGGTATTCATTTACCCGAACTTCCCTAACGGGGACTCGGATTTTTCTTTTGCTATAATAAAAGTAGTAAAAAAATGTAAATTGATATATAATGGCCGCCGTGTTTTTTTACCCGTACATATGCAGAAATGCAGTGGAAATGTTTCGGCATTTCAGAAATAAGTTTGACCATTCTGACACGGCTGGATGCCATTATTAAATCGGCGCATTGTTGCTGTCAGTATTCCACTTGATTAACTTATTGAGAATTACCCCGCGATGTAAATAATTACTGTTTAATGCTACGTTATGTATCATTTTCAATAATGCCGGTTTTATTTTAAATTCATATTATCAACCGGCTTGCTTGGGAAACCTTTTTTTTTCGTTATTGTTGAGAATTGCCCTTCAGATCGGTAAAATTAGACCTGTAGAATGTGCTTCTATAATAATCGGAACATAATGAAGGCCTGTAGTCCAAGTGATTTATTTTATCCTTTTATCTAAACGTGTGCGCCAAACTGGTTGAAATAATTAGGTTATCAATTTGACTTTCTTCATTTATTGTAGTTGTGGATTATATGTAGGCCTGTAAAAGGCCTGCTTTGAACATCTGAATGTCTAGATAATTTAAACGCATGTGTCGCAAAAAGAAAATATGTAGGCCATAGGCAGTTTAATATGTTTAGTTGTGTGGGCTAATTATGAATCCCTCCTCATAATATGAAGCATGTAAATGTGTTTAAAATCACTCACCATCATTTGAGATAATATGTCTGTGTAGAAATATGTAAATGTGTAAGCTATTTAAAATCATCCATTATGATCAGAGCTATACATAAGGAAAACTTAATTGATGTTCTAATTAAGTCGGGTGTTAATTAATGTCTTAATTAAATCGGAACCAATTAACCGCATGATTAATCTAGTCGGAATCAATTAATCCAACTAATTTTTAACCTCTAAAAACATTTCAAAACACTCCTTTTTTGCCAATTGAATAAGAGTCAAACACAGACATGACATTTCCTCTGCAGGCTGATAACATATGTTTGCTAAACATCTCTATCTAAACCAAATTAACTAGTCAAATTTACTGTTTAAAAAAAAAAAGAATGATCAGAATTTGCATTTATATTTCTATCTAGTAAAATGATTTTTAGGTAATCGCTGACATTTATTTTTTCTATCTGGTGATAAGAATTCTAGGCTATAACTATGTCAAAATTGTATCCACCATTGTATTTATTATTATCATGTATGAAAGTTTAACTTTACAACTAAACCTTAATAAGGGCTGCTTGTGTCATCTCCATTCTGGCTGAATGCCACATGAAACTGCTCTTTCTAGACTAGTGTGTGTCTGGGCTGGAAATATTCCAGTCTGGTGAGAGCTGCTGCTAAAAAAACAAAAACAAAACATAACCAAAGAAGCATACAGACAAAATTGCATTTATTTGTCTCTTGCGAATATGATTAAATTAGATTAAATCACCGAATATTTAAGAAGCTGTCCTTGTCTTTAGACAAAAACATAGTGCTTATACTCGCTATTGGCTGGTAAAATGGTAAAGCATGTTGCATTTATTGTATTTGATTCCATTTTTTTTAAATTCTCGACTAGCCTGGTAATCAGCTGATCAACCCTGTAAAAATGTATTCATGTATCAAACAAATAACTACATACATACATAAATAATATATAAAATATTCATAAAGGTGTAGTCGAGCCTATATTGAATGTGGTAATATGTTTCCCAAATTCCAGTGAAATAAGAACATTTTCTTTACCCGTAGGCCTGTTTTGCTGCAGCTGGAGAGATTTGACTTGAAGCATAACCAATGGTACAGTTTTCATTGGAAATTTTATATATGATGATTTTATTGTATTATAGCAGCAGTAGTTAATAATACGTAATAACCAATAGTAATGATGGATCTTTGTGATGTAAGATAGGACAGTTTGTTCACTCTAGCCTATACAAATGGTCTGTATCCTGCTATTTATATTAAAAATAAATATACATCTAAAACTAAGATGATGGGCGTGGTGCCTGTCAGGGATATTTATACCAGTCATATAAATTAGAACAGTTATAATAATAATGATAATAAAAATGATGATAATATGACTGAGTACTGAGTATAGACATGGCAGTCAGACTAAAACACGTGAACTTAATACCAAATTCAAGCTCAGTATGCACTGTGCTTAACCAGAGCGAATGAAAAGTAGAGAAAATCAAAGCTAAATCAAAGCAGTACAGAGTGTTTTTCCCTTCATTTTTCGGCAGCGGCCTCTCTTTTCGGCAGAGCCTTCTCTCCAGAAGTCTTTTATCCTCATATCAGTGCTCTGAATGCAGCTGAATGAAACTCTTTTATATTGTCATCAATGTTTTCAACAGAACTCCTTTATGTCAGTTGTACTGGTCAAATTGGGCTCCCTGCCGAGGTTTTGTGCTGCTGTATTTTAACGAGCCGAAACTAACGAGGCAACGACACCACAGTCCCACCGACACACAATTACCCCCGGGGTATTTACCAAGGAAAATCTCTCTCTCTCTCTCCCTCTGTCTCTGGCCCTCTCCCCTCATTTTCTTTGTCTCTCTCTCTTTCACTCTCTCTTTTCACTGGGAGAAAAGCACTGAGTTATAGGAGGGATAAGGTCATGGCTAGCTGGTGTGTGTGTGTTTGTTCGTGTGTGTGTGTGTGTGTGTGTGTGTGTGTGTGGAGGGGGGGGTCGGCGGCATGCTATATATCCATTTGCTTGATGTTCATTAAGTTGGAGTGTGTAAATGAGAGGAGGTGGGAGAAGAGAAGCAGTTTGAATTCACACCAAGCGTGTTTGGAGTGATTTATTGGAACTCTGGAGTGTTTTCTTCTTCAGTTTGGTTCGTTTGGCCAGGTGAGAGCAACGCCATTCAAAGTTAGTTGGCACCGGGACGCCTGAAAATACGGGTCTCGGTCCTCTTCCAAGCGAATTGTGATGTGGTTCGTTAGGAGCAAGAACATAATCCAAACCAACTACAGGAAACGACCCAGTTTATGGGTATAAGGAGACGGATGTTGACATGTGATAGCCAGCAGTTCCTCATGTTTGAAAAATGAAGCAAGGACAAATCACAGTCTGGACTGATGCTCATATTCAGCTATTTCTTCATGTGTTATTAACTGGTATGAACACCATTTAAGGTAAATTACAGCAAAGAGCAGACAAGCAGCAAGTCCATCATGCTTAGCTAAAGATAGGAAGTGGAATCAGATTTGTTTTGTCCCCTCCCCAACAAACACAAACACGCATGCACGCACGCACGCACGCACGCACGCACGCACACACACACACACACACACACACACACACACACAGACCTCCATCACCAAAATCTCTCTTCAACCTGGTGGGATGACAGGTTACCAAAACTGTGTCCAATAAACAAGCTACTTGTGAGTCCATTGACAAATCTAGGTTCGCTTGTAATTGGGCAGTGTGAACCTAAATGAACCAAAACATTTTTTAAAAATCAACTTTTCCACTGGTTTGGAGCAAAGAAAATAAACTGTAGGTGTGATCACACCCTACGTTTTATTGGTTTGATATTGGCCTCATCTGTAAACCCATCTGAGTCATTCCTTTTCCTTCCTGCAGCAAGTGAGGAAGATCAATGTGCCACCATCCATCAATAATGGAAAGTATCCTGATAGCCCTGACTTCTCCTCATTGGCTATCAGCTGCCCTCCATAAAGGAACTACATAAGGAAGCAATTAAACACCTAAAACCCTTTCAGTAGGAGGCGGTCAGCCTGTTCTCATATCAAACTCGTAGTTTTAATGTATGAGTTGTGTGGAACAGGCAGTAACTTGGCATAGAAATAGCGCAGTGGAGAGTATATACTTTCTTCTCCGGTGACCCGGGTTCAGTTCTCTTACATAGAAGTTTTCTACTGGGAGTTTTCATTTGCAGTGAAAGCTTTTCTTATTTAACCATCATCAAAACCTTAACCCTTTCCTTCACCAAAGTTGTTTTAGCACAGTGATAAGTTATGGACATGGGTAGGTACAATAAAATTTGTTGTTTATAGTTCGTAGATATAGGTTGCATAACAGAGCCCCCAACACCTCAACAGCTTCTTCCCAGCAGCTGTCAGCCTACCCATCAGCCCTAAGACTCCAAACGCTAAATCATGCCACTGTCATTATTTATCACCATGTCATTTATTATTACCCAAGCAGTTTTCACTTCCTCGTGGTACACTGAACCAATTCATTACTGGTCAGTCACTCTACTTCCCTCTACAGCTGAAACCATATTGTATGACCTGCTGCTTAGACACATATAAAGGGCCCTGTTTTCGTGAATCAAGGCGCAAGCCAAGCGAGGGGGAAAAAATCAGCTTGTGCCCACTGATATTCACCGGGGCAGGATCACTACGCTGGATCTGCGCTGGCACAAAATTAGGGCCCATAGTCTAATACTGTCCGTGTACACCTGAGCTGCTGTTTTTCTTGTAACATGTATCAGTATGTACTGTGAAGCTCTAAGACAGTGGTCCCCAAATCTGGTCCTCGGGGGCCGGAGTACTGCTGGTTTTCTGTTCTGCCAGGGAGTTTCCATTCTAGCTGTCTAATCAGTCCAGGTGAATGCAATTAACTACCTGGTAGGGTAGAAAACCAGCAGTACTCCGGCCCCTGAGGACCGGATTTGGGGACCACTGCTCTAAGACATCAATGTAAATCTGCACCAAGTCACCAAGACATATTCATTGTGGTGTTTGTTGCACCACCGAAGCGATGATTATCTTCTATGGCTTGTTAGGTAACTGTGACTGTGAACATTTCTATGTTATGGAGCGGTAATGTTACAGAGCTGTAACATGATAACATGTTATGGTGTTAATGTAATGGTGCTGTGATGTTACTGGAAGCTGGAATGTTATGGTGTTATGATGCTCGGGGAAGCTGTAATGTTATGGTGCTGTGATGTGACTTAGGAAGCTGTAATGTTATGGTGTTATGATGCCAGTGGAAGCTGTAATGTCATGGTGCTGTGATGTTACTGGAAGCTGTAATGTTATGGTGCTCTCATGTTATAGAATTCCTGCTATAATGGTAGGCGGCTGGGATGTTTGATTGTGGAGTTATTGAGCTGTAACATGTTATGGAGCTGTAACGTCATTGAGTTGTAACATGTTATGGAGCTGTAATGGCATGGAGATGTAACATGTTATGAAGCTGTAATGTCATGGAGCTGTAACGTGTTATGAAGCTGTAATGTCATGGAGCGATGTTATGGAGCTATAACGTCATGGAGCTGTAACGTCATGGAGCTGTAACGTCATGGCGCTGTAATGTCATGGAACTGTAATATCATGGAGCTGTAATGGCATGGAGCTGTAACATGTTATGGAGCTGTAATGGCATGGAGCTGTAACATGTTATGGAACTGTAATGGCATGGAGATGTAACATGTTATGAAGCTATAATGTCATGGAGCTGTAACAAGTCATGGAGCTGTAACATGTTATGGAGCTGTAATGGCATGGAGCTGTAATATCATGGAGCTGTAACAAGTCATGGAGCTGTAACATGTTATGGAGCTGTAATGGCATGGAGCTGTAACATGTTATGGAACTGTAATGGCATGGAGATGTAACATGTTATGAAGCTATAATGTCATGGAGCTGTAACAAGTCATGGAGCTGTAACATGTTATGGAGCTGTAATGGCATGGAGCTGTAATATCATGGAGCTGTAACAAGTCATGGAGCTGTAACATGTTATGGAGCTGTAATGGCATGGAGATGTAACATGTTATGAAGCTATAATGTCATGGAGCTGTAATATCATGGAGCTGTAACAAGTCATGGAGCTGTAACATGTTATGGAGCTGTAATGGTAGCGTTGGCAGCTGTTATGGAGCTGTAACATGTCTTGGTAATGTCATGGAGCTGTAACATATTATAGAGCTGTAATATTCTATGGAGCTGTAATGTTATGGAACTGTAACGGTGCCAAGCTATGTTAGGGCTGAGTATGCTATAGAGAGTCTATCTGTTGGAGCTAGAAGGTTTTCACACAACAGTGACAGTCACCAGTCACCCCCAGTCTCCAATAGCCAATATAGCCAATAATTTGTGCAGATATTCAATATCTTTAAACTTGACAATTTGTATGCCCCCAAAATTCCAAGTAGTTATTGTTCCCCACAAATGTTATTGTTGTCATGGTTGGAAAGCCTCTGAAACAACACTTTGACCATCATGGGACACTAAAACTTTCTGAAATCCAGACTAACGTTGCACTGCCACGGAAATGCGGGATACGTTACTGCTTTTAAATGAAGAATTAATTCACAACATTATTGAGCGATTAAATAAAGAACTTAAATGTGTAAAGAAAAGAAAATTACATTGCAGGTTGATATGTCACTTGTAACCTCCATCATATCAGAGGTGGATGACACTGAGTGATATCTAATTTTCAATAAAAGTCAGCCTGATATATTTGGTCTAACCCTAATCCACATTTCTAGAGTGTTAAACACAGTTTTCTTAGCCACCTGTACCAAAACAGAAGGTACATCTTTATAATAGAAGATATGACTGGGGGAGATGGAAGGGCAAGGACCCTATTGCTGTACAAACAGATGTAAAAACTGTTCTTTGTCACCTCTTGACAACAGAAAAAATCTAACTTTTATAAGCGTATTGAAGTTTTCAGTTTTGTTTTATGCCTGTATTAAAATATGCATCGGACGGGAGTAACAAGTGGCACTGATAATGTGCAAGTATGTCTTTAAATGTTAAACAAACCCTTCCATTCTCCACGTGTCCACATTCACAAGGTACACAGACACATGTTTCTATGAGCTGAAAAGACTCTCGCGTCTGTTGAAAAGACGGAGGCATTGTCTGGACAGGGTGGCCGAATGCCAAGCAGCTATCCAGTGGTGGGTTCATATGCTAATGTATGCTAATATCCATAAAGTTATGAGCATAGACTTTAGCCCCACTCTGGGACCCCATCTCTTCGACTGCACCCCGACACTCTAAACAGCAATGGTTCATCAGAGGTTCTGTTTAACACTGACAATTTTAAGTCAATACATTAGATGGTTTGGACTTGCTTTTTCAGTTCTACTGAGGTATTAGATTGATTTTCTGCCTCTCTCCCATAGAGACCTTTTCACTCTGTCCACCTTACTGTACTTGAACTCTTTTCTGATGTCTTTATGAAGAAATTTTATATTTGCAGTGCTTGTAATTTTATTCATGTGTGTATGTCTGTACGTTATAATGCAGTAATTAAGTGTTCTATTTCTCTTTTTAACCAGATTACAGTAGTCGAACAAGCTGGGAGACGGGTGTGGCCTCCATGATGCAAAACAGTGAGTTGCATCTCTATAAATATTATTGTGAATTTAAAAAAAAATGTATTTAATTTTTTTCATTCCTTTCCATTTAAAAAAAAAGCAAACTTATAATTACTTGTTACAAAACAACCATCATTTGTCTTATCTCACAGTTTCCTAATAATCTAATAATGTATTTCATCAGTGCACGGCTCACAGGCAGAGCAGGGTGCAGATGCACTGTAAAATAATTTACAATTATAAAATATGTGTTGCAGAGAATAATCAATTCCCTGAGTAACTGTGTTTTAAGAGAGCTGAGAGCTTTGTGCAGTTGAGTAGATAGATAGGATCTCATCCCATCTCATCTGAACCAGGGGAAGGAACACCAGTGATTTTGCCTCTGGTTTGTTTCTTCTTTTAGGTTAGAATGAAAAAAGAAAGAAATGGTCCATAATGTTGTATACTCATTCAAAATGGCTTGAATTGCAGTAAACAAAATGTTCTTCATTTAACCTACCTTGAGTAAAGCTTCATAGAGCGGCCATAGAATTGCTCATTCTCTGTGAGTCGGCACCTTTATACGTTCAGTGTTAATGATTGTCAATACTTTGTTACCCCCCCCCCCCCCCCCATAGAGCCAGAGAGGGGCAAGAACAGAAGGGAAGGGAAGCGACTAAAAGAAAAAGATGTTCGGGGGTTACTGCTCTGTTCTCTATCACTATTCTCAGAACACTCGCATTTAAAACTAGAGTAACCGGAATAATACTTGCGATGTTGCCGTTTCTCCTAAAATATTGGTCTTTTCCTGGTTTTCATTTTCATTCCTTGAAGCAATTCCTTCCCCTGGTCTACACCGTTTCACGAACACTCCACGCTAATTCAAGTTTAAGTAGCAGATAGACTGATAGATAGGATTAGACTAGACAAAACTTTATTGATCTCAGTGGAGAAATTGGGTCATTGCAGAAGTAGTAGGATACAGGATAGAAAAAAGACAAATATAATATAAACATATAGAGTATTATGTAAAACAAAACCCAATTAAAACAGTTAAAAATAATAAAAATAGAACAATAATAATAATAATAATAGCTCTGTATATAATGGAAACACATTAGGAACCAACTGGGTTTGGCCTTTTATCAGGCTCAGCCCTGCACAGTTCCACTCTGTATGTCCTGATTCTGTATAATGGAAATGAGGCATTACATGTAGTTAGTATGACTAGTTTCCCTGGTAGTAATAGTCCAGATAACAAATTGTGCTTGCCTGTTTAGGAGAAAAACAGCCTTCCTTCCTCTATCAAAGACAAAAATCCCCCAAATCAGCATGTATACAGAATAAACTAGTGGAACCATTATAAATAAAATCTCATTAATATGTGCAGCATATGACAATAAGAGAGATATGTCAGTTGACAGACAGTCAAGTCCTGTCTGCTGCCCCAGTGAGAAGACGTAGAGTTGTAGGTCTGACCAGCCTCACTTTGCAACTTACCTGCAGAACATCCACATCTTTTCAACACAGTGTATGCTAAACATGTGTTGTTGGCAATTCAAATGAACAAATGTGACTTTTCACGGTGCGGGCTGCTTTACACGGTATAGACTATAGTTGTTGGTGCCCGCCGCCTGGATTTTGGCTGAGAATGACAATGAAATACAAATGATTTCTTCTTTCTTACTGCGGGACAAGAGGTCTATGCTGTTTGTAATGAAGGTGTGTGGATTACTTCTATTTCTATTTCCCTCTCTCTGCCTGTTTTCCTTTTCCCCACCTCTCTTCTCTTACGAGTATCAATCCCATGCTGCACCGCTTCTGCTCCTGTGCCTCCATCTTACCCTGGCTGTCGCCATCATCCGAAAACCCCTCTAACTCTTTAATTCATTTTTTCATTTTGAGTTGAAAGCTGACAATGACCAATGACAGTAATCAAAACCAAAAAAAACAAAACATTGACTTGTTATAAAAAGGTTTCGGTAACACTTCTACTTGAATCGGCATCAAAAGGGCATCATAATCACATTGTGAGTGCATGGTGATTATTATAATTAGAGCACGATATAATAAATTTAATAAATATACTTGATGTGGCAGCTGCATAGTTAATGACATGATATTAAATGAAATGCAATTTTTTGATGTTTGTCTGATAATTATTTCGTAAGAAAAGTTGATCTATGCCTCTAATGGTCTTATAATCTACTTGCAATGCATCCGGAGGCACTTCAGGTAAAGTGTTCCACAGGTTTTGGTGTTGACAGCAGCAGCGTGTTGAACGGCAGCCAGCTCCGACGAACTGTCTGGCCTGTAATATCCGCCAGGCCTGGTTTCACTTCACTTCACATTCAATCAATTCCTCAAGTGGATGGTCTTCAAAAACACCCAAACGTTTTGACCACCAAAAAGGTTTTTCCGGGCAATAACCAAGGAGGAATGCTCTGTCATTAGCAAAATGAAGCTCAGGTTCCATTAGGAATTGATTGAAATGGAAGTGGCTTTGCACCATCACTGCTGAAGTTCTGTTGAGCAAGGCACCCTGACTGTGTTTCTAGTGTTTCAATCTAAAATTACAACCTTCTCACCACATAAACCAAGTAGGGAACTTTGCCAAAGACTGGGAGGATTATTGAACTCTGGGTTTATTTGACTTATTTGGTCAATGGAAGTTACCGGCCATCCCAATTCAACCTGTTTCTTCGTCTGCACTTTCCTGCCAGTCATCCCGCCAGTGCTACTCTCTGTCTGGGGTCAAACAGAAGTCTAGTTTGCTGTGAAATGTGTTTCCAATACGCAATGTGGTTTTCTTTCCGGTCGGAGCAGAACCAGACAGAGGCGACTCTCATCTTCGTTCAACCTGTCATACCCTCTTTTTCCCTGTTTGTCTGGGTGTCTCTCTCTCTCTTTCTCCCACCGAGTCTCTGCATCTCCCTCTCTCGGCTTTTCTAAAACACCTAAATAGATCTCAATGAACCCACAGCTGCCATTACTCTGATTATAGAACCACATTCATGATGAACTTGACTTGTAAGCCTGACGATTTAGTGAGTGTCAAAATCCGCTCTGTTCTAAATTGTAAATCTAAATTCTCTAGACATGTTTTTTTGGATTTTCTTTCAATGTTTACATATAGAAATGTCTTTCAAATCTAAATATGCAAATAAATATGTATTGTCAGTGTTGCAAATATTATTATTATTATCATGCAAATATTATTTAGGTGTACAGTTAACACGGCTGATTCTGTGTTAGGTACCATGTAAAAGGCTTACATGGTACCTATAGGCCCTTTTACGACGTGTGTAGGTTTACTATCTAAACATCTAGTTGTCCTACACTCAGGTGATGCTGTGAGCCTGATGGCCCCTTTATTTAGCAGCTTCGTGGCCTTTTCTCTCCTGACCTTTCATTTTCGATAATTGTTTTTGTCTGAAGGTATTAGGATTAGGGGCGATACAAAACCAGGCCTGAGGTGAATTTAATTTTGGTTCAACCCATTCATAGAAATAGAGACAGCAGCCTGTTAAGTAATGATACAATTTATTCATTCCTTTTTGTTTAATATGTTATATTATGTAGAATATATATACGATGTAAGCTATATCAAATATGAAAATATAGGATGCTTCAGTGTTGAAGACAATCCACTTCCAGAACTGAATGAATCCAAAGTTAATTGAAGTCAGCTTTGCTGTGAATGAACTGATTTAGATTGAAGGCTGCTGAGCTGCTCCCGAGGGCCTTTCTGCTGTGTGTGTGCGTGCGTGTGCATGCGTGTGTGTGTGTGTGTGTGTGTGTGTGTGTGTGTGTGTGTGTGTGTGTGTGTGTGTGTGTGTGTGTGTGTGTGTGTGTGTGTGTCACAGAGGGACCAGGCCAAATTGACTCCATATGTCTGTCTGTTAATTCTGTGTCAATAGAGGGAAGCCTGGGTTCGTACCTCTGGGAAATGACATTGTGATTAACATTTATAAGGCAAAATAATCGACCCTAAAACATAAATCTAAGACAGGGAAATGACAACGCGAGCAAGATTTGCAGGGTGAGAATAATCCACCCTGAAATAGAAATGACGCGTGATTTTAGAGGATTTACTGTAAATTAAAGTATCTCAAAGGGCAGTTCACTAACAGTCAGAAATGCAGTGGAAATTAAATAGTTAGTAGTATCAAACCGATGTAAGTCATATAAGACAGAAATGCATTAATGATTCATATTTTATTTCTGTTGGTGGTTGTTTGCCTTGTGATGATCACCGGAGCACACCTGGTTTACCCTCCTTTTTATTTACAGTGCTGCTACATCGCTGCTTACATTGCGTTACTGTGTGTGATCTGACTGAGCGCATCGGCGGGTTTGTTTGATTTATTAATGTCCCGTTGAGAGGTTTATAAATCTGCAATATGCTTTTTTTTTTTTCCCGCGGGGCCATTAGCAGACAATAGACAATTGATTTAATCTAAATCCCTGCTTAATCTGCACAGCATCACAGCACAGGGCTTTAGTGTGCTGCTAAATAAAAGCCTTCAGACCTGCAGCATGCTGAAAGGGCCAAAGCAGCTCTTCAGGCCTTGCATTTTTAACCTTTCACTGATGTTACAGAAAATAGGCTCTTCGTCTACAGAGCCACATTTGGATAACAGGTTGAGTTTTAGGATTTTAGCTGGTTGAGATTCCCTCCTCATCAAATTAGAAATTATACATCTATGTGTGTGTGTTTTTAGATTACTATGCGTTTTTTTCAAATGTTTAGTTCAGCCTTCAGCCATAACATTTTTTTTTAAATGATGAAGGTCACAGCTTGCAGCGTATCTTCATCTAAAATGCTGCATTCAGTGTCAACGGCTTTAATAATTTTAAAGTAATGTACAACTATAACAATATAATAATAATAACTTATGTAATATATTATACACTTTTACTACTTTACTTTACAAATTTACTATTGTTGTTATTATTAATAATGCAGTAGTATTAGCTGTGCTATTAGTGTTAATAAATAAAGTAATGATGCTATTATTAGCAGCATTATTATTATATATTTTTTTATTATTGACATTATTAGTGTTATTTCTATTACTAGTGGTTGTATTATTTGTGTTATTAATATTAGTATTATTAGGACTGTTTTGTTATTATTAGTAGTATTAGTATGAAATTAAACATCATGGAATTTTAATTTTAATATAAATTAGATTAAAAATGATTGTTTGTGTTTAGCTTTTTGTTTTAAATGAGCTTCCTAATTCAAGGTAGCACAGACTGACAGGGTTTGAATGAAGGTAATGTGTTGGTCCCATTTTAAAGCTTATTATAGTCATAATGTAGATTCAGATTGTACAAAGTTATTTTTGTTGCTAATCGAAGGGTTTTGTGCAGACTGCCTCTTCATTTCAGCATATTTATTAGCAGATGTTAAAGTGGTTTATGGTTGAATTAGCTCCTAAATTCAAGGTCATATGCTTTATTAAGGTCATATAATTATGCTTTTGCAATTTGCATTGTATTTTCTTGTGAAGTGACCAGTATGTGAATGGTTCAGTCTGAATGTAGATCATATGTTATATTTTTGAGTACCTAGGCTTAATTTTCATTTATACCTTTGTAGTCTTATTGTTGGCGCTGGCTTAGGTGTCCACATGTACAGACTCAGTCAGTGAATGTAGGACATGTGGGATTTCTGCCACTTGGGAGAAAAAGAAAATGTAATTTGGTGATTTATTGGGATGAACGCTGACTACTGCAGGCTGTGAACCTCTGGGCTATGAAACTACAGTAGAGGGGAGGGATGAAGGGATGGAGACGAGGAGGGAGAGGAAGAAGGCAAGAGGCCTCTGGGATCAAAGCCTAAAAGTTGGATGGCGGGATAGAGGGAGAGATGATAATGGAATGATGTGTATCTATTGAAAATAGATTGGAAGGTGTCATTGAAAGACAGAGATGTGCTTTATACATCTATTTAATCAGCTGACATGTCATTTGTAGCTGTTGTTAAATCTGTAAAATCTACAGTTAGACATATTTCACAGATAATTATGACGGTTTTATGAGGCTGTACCAGCGTTATAGCATTAGCTTGCCGGGTTAGAGAAGTTTATCCACAGTTGGATTACAGGCCTTTTTTTTAAGAGACTTGGCATTAAACGTAACTTAAATTGATTGAAAACTTGATCTGAAAAGTTGTTTTTTTCATATGATATTGTAGTTGGTGATGTCACTGATCCTACACAAAGGTTCAAAAATACATTTTTGTAGAGGTGATTTTGCACCAGAATGCTAGTCGCTAGGATGGAGCATTAGCATTAGCTTGCTGGGCTTATAGCTTTGTGATTTACCAGGTTTTCTTAATGATTTAAGCTTTGCGTTAGTGTTTCCTTACTGGTAAGGTTATGGTTTATGAGACAGGATTAAGTAATAATTGATAGTATTAAATGTAACGTTTGATCCAAGTTGGATTAAAGGACAGTGGTTAAGAGACTTTGCATTAAAGACAAGGATAATTCCCTGGACCTTCTAGCCTAGGCCTTGTGAGGGAATTGATATTTGTATTGGTATTAGCTTAATGTGTTAAGCCTTTAGCCAGCTGATGTAAGGTGTGTATGTGTTTGTGTGAGCATTAGCTTGTTTGAATTAGCCTTAGCTCCTTGATACAAGGTTTAAATGAGCATTAAAACCTAAAACCTCCGCTGTATTACCATTTATACCAACTTTAGCTTACTGGTGTAAGATGGAATCAATCATATGGATCACTGAAGTGGGGAACAAGATCTGGCACATCGCAATATTTCTGAATCAGATGTTTTGGCTGTTAATGACATTTGAATGTTGAAAACACTGTGAAGCAGATAACAATAACGAGTTCCTGTGTTGCTCACTGGGTATGCTGTCATGGTACTATACTTGGGTAAACATGCCCATCAAATAGCAAATACAATGTTATGCTGTCCAAAGATCATGTCGTGAAGAAGACTCGTGAAGAGGATGCCTGAATGTTACGAAGCAGAACCTGATTGTTTGACTGTTGACAATAATAACAATCCTTTGGACTCGATTGAAATCGTTTGAACATGATGAGGTAATGATATAAGTAGACTGAGTTTGTCGGTCAGATGTGGTAGTGACATCTGGAAAGGATTTCAGTGCCGTCAGCTCATCTGTATCAGCCGTCACTGGGTGTGGTGTTTCACCGTCACCTTTCCTCCTCCACTATCCTTCTCTGCCTTCTCCTGTCCTCCCTCCACCTCTCATGCATGTTGCTAATCATTCCATTCTTAGTTAGACTTCTGTTTTGATTATTGCTTGATATTTTTTCTATATTTTTTCAGAGCATCAACTTGTCTGAATCATTCTATCTCTGTAATACTTACAATGGAGTCATTGTAAATAAGGATTTGTGAGCTAAATATGATGCTAAATATGAAACCATGTTCTTCTCCTTGTGTGCGTGTGTGTGTGTGTGTACAGGTCACAGTGGAGTAAACCAGCTGGGAGGTGTGTTTGTGAATGGCAGACCTCTACCTGATTCTACCAGGCAGAAGATAGTGGAGCTGGCCCATAGTGGAGCTCGACCCTGTGACATATCCAGAATACTACAGGTATTATTGTTATTATTATTGTTATTACATACCTATAAATATTGATCACGTCAGGCCATCATGCAGTAGATTGGGCTGGCTGCAGAACCACACCACTAAGTGGGGGAATCTTCTGGGGATGCATCTGAGGATGAGGTGCAATCCACCCTTAAACATTTATAGACCAGTTCAGGTCATCTGCTGTTCAGTACACCTCTTACTGGGCCTCAAGTGTTTAGAGATGCTGGTCAAACTGGTCCAAATATTGGCCAGACCACAAATAGCACTTGATCTGGCTCATCTTCTTCTAAATCTAAATGGTGCTGATGCTGAGGCGCCTGACGAGATAACTGGACATCCACTGACAGATCATATTTTGGACCTATGTATAGTTACTTGTGCAAGCACACATTCAACAGCAGACGCAAAAACATCTTGTTTTCTGATCTGTTAGACACAGGGACAGCGGATTTGCACCTGAAAGAACGCTCACAGAGTCGTGGCCAATTTCCTTTCCTTTCCTTTCCATCAGCCAAGCCGTATATTTAAACCAACCCAATCACACACCCAAAAAGAAAAACAAGACCGAACCAAAAAACAGAAACAAAACATGCCCAAATATGAAACCTGACACGGAGAGAGCTTCCCCTAAAAAACTAAAAAATTAAAACTGTTGCTCTGTCCATGCCTGCCCCCAGTTGTACTTTCCATGGGATATTGTCTCTGTCCTTCAGCCTGTTGTTGTGTGGTGATGTTTGCTCTTATGAAAGTCTCAGACAAGTGAGGAAGCGCCAGTGCGAGGTCGAGCCACGTGCCATGGATAAGGGGGTTCCTATAGGAGCCAGACCAGGGAGGTTGAGGGTGCCAGATTCTGTACTTTCAAAAGACCCCTGTAGGGTGGTGGCAGATTATTGACACTCTACACTCAGAGGAAATAAACCTCCCTCTTGATGCAATATGAGGCCTGTTACAGCCCTCCAATTTCCCTCCATATTAGCATTATCTTGCAATAATAGTGACATTGAATGTTTGCTGATTACAAAACTGTTGAATCTGAACCTTCCCCAAATCCTGAAGGGATGCAGAACAGGGCTTTTCAGACCTCCATCTCTCCCAAAAATAACGAAACCACTTCCTAAAGTGAGCATCATTTAACAAAGTTGAGTTGAGATGCCAATACGCACTCTTAGGCTCAACAGAATTTATGAATGCAGCCCATCTCACTGAGCAATGATCTGAAAAACCGACTGCTTCAAACACCTGCGAGTGATGCTCAAAGCAATAAAAACCTGTCTAATCTAGTCAGAGAGATGGAGTTGCCTCTCACATGTGTCCAAGTCTCCCAAAATATTGCTGGAAGCCATATTGGGTTCTGAGTGCAAGTCACTCACTGTGCAGTTATAATCACCACCTATGAATAAATACAATCAACATGGCACTTTGCTACAGTTTCTGAGTTTCTCACTGAACAGGTTGTGTTCAGCTGCCACAACAGGTGCATATAAATAGATAAACATAATATAATTCTCATACTTACTATATGCTCGCACTTACCATCATACTAATACTAATACTAATGCTAATACTGATGCTAATGCTAATATTACTACTGATAAAATATTAGCATTAGTACTAACATTAATACCAATACTAATACTAATACTAATGTTAGTATTAATTCCAGCACTAGTACAAACACAAATATGAATACTAACACTAATGTTAATATGTGTTGTAATGTTAATGTTTTGTCTGAAGCAGTGGTTCTCATCCATGTGCCATTATGACCCAAGAGATTGCAGGTTCTCATCCCTGCAAACGCTACAGCTGCTGATTTCACAGATTAACACATCTTCAACCAGTCAGCGGCTGTAGTGTTTGGTCGGGATGAAAACCTGCAGCCTCCGTGGACCACATTTAAGAACCACTGGTGAAAACGCTGTGCCGTGCTCCACTTCCCTATCTCATATCATACAGAGGTGATATATTGATGTTTATGGTCTTATTTATCTTTAAAGCGATATTTCAGAAATTACACCCAGTGCTGAAATTACTGTTTCTCTTTTGGGTTGGACTGCACAGTCTTTAAAAAAGTTCCTTGTTGGGTTAAGTTTAGCAGACTGTAGGATTTTGAGGCCAGGCATATAGGCATGCATCCCTGGTTCAGTCCATCAACCAATCCCCACCCTGCTTGCCACATTCTCCATGAAGTAATTCTGTGTGTATTCTGATATATGTCCTGGGTCTTTCTGACAGAGGCAGGTTGATGCCAACAAAGTATTTTATAAAATTCTGTATATATTGCTCTCTACATTGCTTCCTCTTGTCTATAGGCAGCCAGGTGATGCTAATAAAACTGTATAAAATATACTGCATAAATTTGTTTATTTTATCTACCTCCTTATCTCTTGTTTTGTAGAGACCAGCTGACACTAGGGTTCAGCTGCAGGAGAGAGGAAATGTAAGCACTGAACACCTCCTAACATTAACCACATTAAACCACAGACCAGTGGTAAATAATGTGTGTGATTTGTGTTTGGTGTCTTTGTGTCCAGGTCTCTAACGGCTGTGTGAGTAAGATCTTGGGCCGGTATTACGAGACAGGCTCGATCCGACCTCGGGCCATTGGCGGCAGTAAACCCAGGGTGGCCACGCCAGAGGTGGTGGGCAAGATTGCGCAATACAAGCGAGAGTGCCCATCCATCTTCGCCTGGGAGATCAGAGACAGGCTGCTGGCAGAGGGAGTCTGCACTAATGACAATATACCCAGTGTAAGTTGCTACTACTACTTCTATTATTACAACTAGCCAAGCCAAGTCAACCTGATTTATATACCAAAGTGCTTTACAAAATACTGGGATTAAGAAGACAAAAGGAGGCAGAGCATGAAACAAAATTAAGATGTAAGTGAAAAAAGAGCCCAAATAAAATAAACATAAATATAAATAAAAATAAAAATAGGTTTTAAGACAATATTTAGAAAATGATGCTTTGGGAATGACTTAACCCACATTCTCGGTTCCACCACGACGAAAATCCAATCACCCACCAGTCTTAACCGGGACTTTAGGACCACCAGAAGCCCCTGATTAGAGGACCTGAGGGACCTGTCAGTACTAAGCAGGGACAGAAGTTCAGAAATATACCCAGGAGCAACAAGGAAAGTAGCTATTGGCTGCTGAAATATTGTAGGTTTGCATATCAATATATTTGCTACACTCCCCGTCCTTAGCTGAGGGTAGGGGCTACAGTGTGTATAGGAAGCGCTGTGATCATCAGGCATCTTTGGCTTGGAAAACCAAGTAGCGCAAATCAGCATTAGCCGTGCAGATTTGTCCCAAAATACTTTGGGAGTCAACACATTAAGATTGTTCACCCACGGTCCGAAAATGTTGCTAGGTTTGTCGCTAGTCGCTGACGTTGTTCGAGCTAGCAACAAAGTCGCCGAGTTGGCAGCAGTGCATGGAAGCTGGACATGGATAAAATTTCAGGTATGCATATCAAAAATGCTAAAACTGCCTAGCAGTAGGTTTAATTTAGGTCCTCAATTGGTCGTGTGGTAGCTCCAATTTATGTAATCTGATCCTATACTTGGATCCATATGTGGGAAGCCATCCTATCATCTCATAGTAGTCACCACTTTTTAATTATTTAATGATCATGTAGAAAAAGAAATTAATTGCTGAGGTGCTGACACAACGGGTGTCACATCTACACAAAGCCTTTGACTTTACCCAGTGACGTGTAACTAATATGCTAGATATCAAATTAGTGGTCAAATTACTGATAGATTGATCTCATGAAACCTCTTCCATGTTTTTCCTCAATGGGCATGATGAGGCTGGTTGCATTCAAGGTTTGAATTATTTTTGTTCAAGCTGTTATAGCTTTGCTTTATTCCATCACCAATAAAATGTTGATTTCCTTGTTCGTTGTGTTGCCAGGTCTCTCCAGAGGAACCTGGACAGCGAGGGCAGATAAACAGGTTTCCCTTTCAGCAAAGTGTTGACTGTGTTGTTGCATTCGATGGTTGCAGGTGTCATCAATAAACCGAGTGCTGAGGAACCTGGCCAGCGACAAGCAGCAGATGGGGGCAGTGGGGGCCGATGGGATGTTTGACAAACTCAGGATGATCAATGGACAAAGCAACTGGGGAGGACGTTCCGGGTGGTACCCTGGGACTACGCTACCTAGTTCTGGTAAGAGACCAGCTAGTACTACTACCATGGGCGCTTAACTTTATTTAAGTGTGGGGGTCAGAATACAAATTCAGTCAGGGGTTCTGGGGTCCTCCTGATTAATTTTGTAATTCCCTGCAATTCTAAGCTGTTTAATGCGGTTGCTTCATTCATAATAATTCTAATAATCTCTTTTTATGTTTTATTTTGAATGCAACAATGGACTAAACTGCCACAAATGCAAAAAAAAAATTAACATTTAATATCATATGTGATTCAGGTGTCATCTTTAGATTGTATTTAGGTGTTTTGAGCATTTTCCTTTGAAATTTGTTTGAACTCTGTCTTTCCCTCCCTAACAAAGCAGAGATCAGGTTGCGTCGATACATCTTAACGAGACTTGGGTGTTTTGGGTTGTAGGCCCATTGGGTGATTGATTATTGTAAACGTCCGCAACCCGCTTTGCCTGATATTCAGCCTGAATTGCATTTTGTATTGGAGAAAGTAATGTTAGCTCTAAAGGCCCAAGCGCAGCGAAAGAGTCAGATGCGGGCATTTTTAAAAAAAACAATTCTTTACGATCGCTGAACACGCACCGACTCGGTTCAGTTTCGGAGCATCTATCGTCTTTTGTTTAAGTATTGTCTTGTGCAAGCAACCAATAGTTTGTATTTTAATCTAGGCTCACTGACTTATCTCATCCAGTGACATCTGACTAGAAAAGGTTACTTACCTATTTGTAATTGTATACATTAGGGCCAAAGATCGTAGTTGTCAGTGACTATAATGTGTGGAGGCAAAAAGACCCCAACAGAAATTAAAAGTGAGTAATTCCTACTCCTACTATTGCTGCTGCTACTTCATCTACAGTGTGTGTATGTGCGTGCGTGTGTGTGTGTATGGGAGGGGGGGTGCGGTCTGGTCTCATTTGTGTCTGTTTCTGCCTGACTGACTGTGACACTGAGCAGCGGCTTCATTCTGTTTTCCAGTCCGCGTCTGCTGGGGATAATGAATAATTAGGCTAGCACCGCAAATAACATGCGTTCTATAGGGAGTTGAAGTCAACCTCCCGTCTGGCGAAATATCACATAGATCACCACTCTAAACTGCTGTGCACTTTCAGAGATGTTTCAATGATGACTTACATGGTCTGATTGTAAATGAGGCAGATGTGTCATGGTTTTGAGGATTATATATTGCGTTTGTCTGCTTGGATGTAATGTATATGGGAATCTGTGCTTGTGTGATTAGTGTGAATATACCAGATGCACTGTCTATGGGGATCTTTGTTGTTTGAAACCCCGCCCCTTTTATGCAAACACACTTGCAGCTGGAATGGAAAATCCTGGGTTGCAAGTTAATGACCACACCTGGATTGTTGCCTGTTGTCACAAAGATACCCTTACTATGTTGAACTCGCTTTTTGAGGCAGCACCCTGCCTCAGGTTAGGTGTGCAGCCTCAGTTACCATGGCAATGCACCCCGCTTAAAAGCGAGCTGTCGTGAGACCGAAAACCCAGTTAGCTCACTAACCCACTAACCTTGCTTCGTAAAACAGGCCCCTGGCTAGCTTGGAAGCATAAGTTGTCATGGTCTATGCTGTCTGCTACAGTGTACCGATACTGTTGGCAATGTATTTGCCAACTACTTCATCCCATGTAATTTAATATCTTTTGGCCTACTAATTTGTACTTTGAAAGACTCCATCAATTTAAAGTTTCCTTTTGCTGGAAATAAAGCGGTCATACCTTTGTTTTCTTTAACCATAACAACAAATTAATACAAACTAGTGTATATAACCATATCAGCGCAGCTAAAACAATAAAATTCTTTAAAACTTGTATACATTTGTGAGGTTTACACATACACTCTTCATGAGTTTGACTTGTAGATGGACAAAAAGCTTTTTGCAAATTTCTTGATCATTTGTACTGTATTGTATTCCCAAGTATTACCAACATAGTCTTTTACAGCCTCAGAAATACATGTAAAACTCACTCATTCCTTTAAATATCATCTTTCTCTCTCTCTCTCTCTCTGCAGATTGTCCTCAGGCAGACAGTGGGGAGAACGTCACCTCAGTCAGTTCCAATGGTGAAGACTCTGAGGAAACTCAAATGAGGCTTCAGCTGAAGAGGAAGCTCCAGAGAAACAGAACGTCTTTCACACAGGACCAGATAGAGGCACTGGAGAAAGGTAATTAGCACTCCTTTATTGGTACATAATACACCAATAACAAAAGAATAGGTCATTAAATTATAAATATATAATGCTAGATAGATAAATAACACGGCAAATTACTAGAATGAGACAATATTGAAGGCACATAACACCAGAATAGGTAAATCGTATGGCAAATAATACAAAATAATAACATAATAATAATATAGCAGCAGTGATTATGGTTATGGTGCTGCAGGCTGGCTAGGCTGTACTCAGCATTACCAAAGAACCACAGAACAGTAAATCACAGTAAATATTACCCTCTCAGGTTTCTGAGATCTAAGATAAGCAATTATAATTCAAGTCAAGTCAATTCAACTTTTGTTATTTTGTTATTCCACCTTATGCACGTGCTCAGTGAAAGCAAAAACTTTCAAGCAAGAAAAGAGCAGCACGTACAGTACAAAACAACAATTATTATTATTTGTTGTAATTAATAGAGGTGCAAAATTACAATCATGTCATGTTACCTATGTAATTTTACCAATTTTGTGTATTCATGGTCATGATGTATTTGTTTGAATATATCCACTGCAAGTTTATTCATGAGATTCCAAAAAACTCTGACCCAGAGCGACCCAAGTATGAGAATACAGTAAACAGAACCCAATAATTCGGTGCTTTGTTCAAGAAAAGCTAGAAAGCTAACTAACATGTGTTCATCATATTGCAAGGAAAACATTGCTAATGCTACTGTATTCATGGTCAAAATGCTCAGTTGTTTATAATACTGATAATGTACTGATAATGTTTTCTGGAGTGCAAATCCTTGGTGGCTACCTGGTGTTTCCCAGCCCGCCCTGGAAATCAGCTCTCTGGCCGTTGTGTGCTACAGTAGTTGGGTAGATCTTAATCTGGCATAGCCACAGCTCTCGTTCACACCAAGAAGCCTGGGGGACTTCGAAATAAACACTTAGAAATAGGTGGTGATGATGTGATTGACATCATTCAAACCAATCACATTTCAAATGGGTGGAGCTCTGCATTGGCACTTAAATGTTCACTGTCGGGAAGCTGGTACAGTTAGCTAGCTAACAAACGTTTAGTCTTCTGTAATATGGTACATCTTCAAATTCCTTATGCACCCTTTATGCTTGACAAATAAAAGTGAATAAAACAGTTTATGCATAAAATGGTGGGCGGTTAGGTAGGTTTAACCTCAACTACATCACTGATTATATGAATATATGTATATGGTCAACTAACATGATCTAGCAATGGTTTTTTTTTTGTTTCAGAATTTGAAAGGACTCACTATCCAGATGTGTTTGCCAGAGAACGCCTTGCTGCCAAAATAGACCTACCAGAGGCACGAATACAGGTATACCTAGTCTCTATCATTGATAAGCGTGTGTGTGTGCGTGTGTGTGTGCGTGTGCGTGTGCGTGTGCGTGTGCATGTGTCTGTGTGGAAAAATGAGACCACTGCCAAGAGAATTGGTTTATTCTATGTGTTGCTTTCTATGTGTTTATTCGGTGTGTCACTGGGTAGGTCCTGCAATTTGTGCAGGATTTAGGGCCCCAAAGAAACCAAAAAAGTAAAGGACTTGTAGACTTTTTAGACTGTTAAAATGAATGAACGGGCGCGGAAGCGACGTCGCCTCGTTTCTTTCCAATGAGGTGTGCTCAGTGTCGCACGCTTCCTGGTCACAGAGTCTGCAGACTGTTGACCTCTAGCAGCTGTTATTATGGTAACAGCCAGTGGGGGAAAGGGTCGATGTACTGTAGATGTGAAACGGGGGGCTCATTACATTCCAAAGTCCTTGTAGTCCGTCAATCTTCCAGCCTTTTGATTTTTGACGGCTGTGTTGTGCTATAAACACAGCATTTAAATAATGATTTATACCTGGACACTAAAAGGCGTTTGCTTTGGCGCCATCGTGTGGCGGTGTTTTGGGGCTAAGTGTCTAATGACTGACTAACTGACCTGTATTTTGCTCCCGATGCCCACGTCTTACAGGAAAATAACTTGCACACACACACACACACAAGTTTATTCCAGTTCCAAGCAACTAGGAGCAAGTGGCGAGTCGTCTTTGCGACACTGACACTGTCAAACACTACCACTAAGGGACTCAAGGGGTCGCCACAGTCAACAAATTTCAACTTCTAATGGCAGCAGCTTTAAGTAAAACCAACGTCTTCCTTTTTTGGCATGCGCAGGTGTGGTTTTCCAACAGACGAGCCAAGTGGAGGCGAGAGGAGAAGCTGAGAAATCAGCGTCGCCAGACTTCCAACTCCTCCAACCATATTCCCATCAGTAGCAGCTTCAATAGCAGTGTTTACCAGCCTCTACCGCAACCTACCACACCAGGTAATAATGAAACTAACTAGAATAATCATAGTAAATAAGCAACTGTTTCAATACCAGTGATTGATGTCAAATAATGCTTAGGATACAAGACAAATTTCAGAGACATCTATTATATTTTTTCTTCTCTTTGCTTCCTCTTTGCAGTCTCCTTCACATCAGGGTCCATGTTGGGGAGATCAGATTCAGTTCTGTCCAACAGCTACAGCCTACCAGCCATGCCAAGCTTCAGTATGGCAGCCAGCCTGCCTATGCAAGTAAGATACTTACTTCTTATACAAGACAGCAGGGGACACAACAAACCAAGACAGAGGCTGGATAGTAGGGGTGGGCACCCTTTGAGATCTGCTTTGTCTGTTGGTGACAGACAAAACTGAAAAATTGCACCATCTGTACTATTTACATCAGCACTAATGGTATGGTTATGCAGTTTAGGAAGGAAGGAAGGAAATCCACTTACGATTTCTGGTGACTAGTAGTTTTCTTGCCTACCTATGTTGAATGCACTTATTGTAAGTCGCTTTGGATAAAAGCGTCTGCTAAATGACTGTAATGTAATGTAATGTAATGCATGAAACCGATGTTCCCTGATGGAAGGGAGCGAGGTACAAAGCAGCTATGGGGGATTGTGCCCTTGTGAGACCCACCTGAAGCCTTTTTTAATATCCTGTTAATAACACATTTGTACACATTTTCTACGGTGTCAATAGTTCAGGCTAGTAATTAATTGGTTAATAATGATATTGTTTAGAATAATGCATTGTTTGTTCATTTACAAGTAATTATCTTTCCAGGCACCCAGTCAGACCTGTTATTTCTGCATGCTACCTACAAAGCTGAATGCGTCATCAGGGTATTAAATTACAGTGTATTAATGGGTAATATTCCTTTTCATTTTCAGGCGTCAAGTCAGACCTCTTACTCCTGCATGCTGCCCACCAGCCCGACAGTGAACGGGAGAAATTATGAAACCTACACCCCCCCACACATGCAGCCACACATCAACAGCCAATCAATGACCTCCTCCGTGACAACGTCAACAGGTATGACGTTACTAAACTGCTTACCACATGAATCAGGAAACAGCTGAGTAATACTGAATTTCTTATCTTGAATGTCCGTAGTTCTGACTTTTCCAACCTAAGCAAGCTTGCAAACCCTGTCACATGGTATATATTTAGAGATACAGGACTCATGAGTAATATGGCATGTTTCCTCCAACAGATTCCACCTTCTTCAGAGACATCTCTGTTTTTGTGGACAATAAAAGCTCCTACCCCATACATTTCATAGCTTTAGAGCATTCGTAGTCCATCATACACAAGCAGGCTGCCGGTTTTGATAAAAGTGAAGAAGTAACTCTCTCTTTCCTCAACAATATTCGGCAGCTGCCAAAAACCCTGTGAAACCCTTTCCCTGCACCTCTCGACTGCAGCATAGACTACATCCCCAAAGACAAGCGGTTCAAAAACTCAAATCTCGTCACTCCATTTTTTCTTCAGATTTGTCTGTCTCATAACTGCACTTCTTGTCTGTGTGCTAATGGTTTCGCTGTGTTCCTTGTGTCAGGTCTGATTTCTCCTGGTGTTTCAGTTCCAGTCCAAGTTCCAGGAAGTGAATCGGATATGTCACAGTACTGGCCACGCCTACAGTGAAGTCGTTTACCCTGGCCACGCCGACTGCAACGTCATCGCTACCACTCTTGTCTGCAGTGATCATCAGCAGCGGCCGCAGCTACAGTGTACGGGTCATCAACCTGTGACTAATCCCTATTTAACTCCCTGAGAAACAGCGTGAATGTCAAAAAAAAACAAAAAACCTCTCAGATAAGCAGGAACTGAGAAGATGAAGGATTCGGGGCATTAGCCCTCTCACCCAAAAGCCTGAATGTCCAGCTCTTATTAGACAAACTTTCAAGCCAAATTCTCGAAAAAAGCAAGGCAGAATGATTTTTTGGACACTTTTGCTGTCGAAGGATTTTAACATTACAGTAAACTCAATACAACTTGGGTGAAGGGTCTTTGGGAGTTTTCTCTCCACATCATCCCCATCAGCTCCCTTTCAAAATCTGGCTAGTGAGGACATTTTTGCACTAGCCCAGATTAAAAAGCACTAGCCTGAGTTTACGCTAGTAAAACCAGTGTTGTTGACTGGTACACTGGTCACAGGTCAGCGGGCTTGGTTAAAGGCTACCTTGGCTCCTGGGAGTCTCCTTTAATTCAGAGTTCAGTTTGAACAGAATTGCAGTCCTCTCAAGAGGTTTCAATAGGACAAATTCGTCCAAAAGGGAAACTTTGTTGGCAGATACGGCTTGCTGCCGCTTTGACACTTGAAGGACAGGCGAGTGTCCCCTGGCTAAGATGAACTCCGACTGGACCACAGAGACTCGGCAGACAGAAACAAACTGTCAAGTGTCCATGGAAGCGTTCTGTTGGGCAGAAATATTACCTCTGTTACCTCTGTTTTCAGTTCCTAACTTATGTCATGTTGATGTATTTGTACCTGGCCGTTTGTATGTAGTGATGGTTAAAAAAATGAAATGCGAGCTGGTTGAACCCAAACATGTAAAGAGACAAACTTTACGACACTTTAAGTGAATGTCTGCCATGACTTTGTTTCATCAGCAGAATCCAAACAAAAAAAACCCGGCCTGGAATCTGTACAGAATGTGGACTCTGGTGATATATGTTTGGTATTGTAAAAAAAAATCCTGACCTGGATATTATCTGCAAACTGGCCTGGACTCTGATGCTGAACTGAAAAACATTCCCTGTAAAAAGAAAAAAATTGTGTGATTCTCTGTTCAGTCTGAAATCCAAAGCTCTTAAATCCAGAATTTCAATCATGAACCAGCTATTGAATGAATGGAGGCAGAAGAAAACACTTGGTAGCTTAAAATGACAGAACACTAGATTGTGTCTTCGATATGGATCTTTTTCTTACGTCGAAGTGTAAAGTATTTGTCCTCTCCAGAGATCTGGGAGGGTTTCTATAATAAAAGTAATTTCAAGTATAATTCTGGGAATATTCTATATTGTACGTAGCTTCAACATTTTTTTTTTCATTTGTGAAATAATTATCATTAACTAAAGAATGTACTGTAAATCTGCTGTTGCACTGACACCTACCAACTCATGTATGGCATTTCCCTTTCTTAACTTAAGCTGGCAGTTCTGGTGGTCTTTGTATGAAAAAGAATGAATGTTTTTTTGCCAACTGACTCAAAAGTACATAGTTACCAATCTGCAAACATTGTTCTCTAATTCGTGTCCAACAGACTTTGGATATTTGACATTTTCCCCCGACAGCAGATATATAGCGAGGTGACTTTCAATTCAGTCAATACAGAATGTAAATAGAAACTCATTCGCCAATAACGGGAGCGTTCGTTCTCCGTTATTTTCCGAAGAGGTTGGCAAGCGTTTTACATTTGAAGTAACTCCCACTTCCTAAAGGAAATTCCTTTTCCTAGCCAGGAATGACTGAATTGACTGAATTAAATACAGAATTAACAACCACCACAGGCTGCGTCTGAAAGTTCATATTACGGACTATTTAGCAGGCGGTTTGAGTATGCTAGCTCCAAAACAATATGAAGTTTAATACCAGTAAAAAAAAATCAGCATACACATAGATGTCACATTTCTGCAGTATGCCTATTGCATATTGTTTTGTACTTCTACTGCATACTATTGAGTGGCTAGTATTGTGCTGGTGTGTACTATGATCTTTCAGACACAGCAATAGTTTGACCCTCACACATCACAGAACTGATAGACTATCGGACTACTGAATGTAAAACCAGACCAAAGCTTTTTGTTTGTGGTTCATTACACGTGTCTTCCTATGTTGCTTGTAGTGTACATGTTTATTCATCACTCTGAAAAAGTATCTTGGTGACACTGAGAGGGGGTTGTGTTTTTTTATAGCGGTGGAGTTGTAAGAATTATTATTTCAACGTCAGGGTCAAAATCTAGACGTTGACTCTGGAGTCAACAGATCCAATATGTTTGAGTTTTATCTTTTGGTCACAGCGTTTATATAGGAACCAATTCTGCATTTTAGACATTTGACCTGATAACGTCCTGTTTAGGTAGCCGCGACGAGACTGAGGGCCCCGTTACGAAATGTACTTTGTTTCCATCTGCATCGCGATCACAGGATCATTACTCCAAATGTTCTCACGCACGTTTTATAAAAATGAACTGCAATAACTGAGAGTCGCGTACCTCGCATGACTTTCAAGGTTCAAAGTGAGCATACAGTTTGTCTTCACAGATATTATAACGAAAACATTGCGGGGAAAATTACACTTTCATGCAAAATCTCTATTTAATCAGTTGTTATCACACACTCTAACGCTGCAAAACGCATTATGCTGATGCAAACCATGCCCCTGATTATCTGCTTCGTGCTTTCATTTGGGAGTTTTCAGATTCAATATGCTGCAGCGTCTATTAATTCTGTGACACCGGACCAGTAAATAACATCAGAAAAGTGAAATGATGAAAAAGGCTCATTGAACGTAGCCATAGTTTATTTCACTGTGATATTCAGTGAAAATGATTTAGGATAATTTGAGGCTACTATACGATGATGTGAAAAAAAAGACATGCTTGGATTGCTGTGGCATTCAAAACACCAACATAGCATACTAGTGGTGTTTGATGAAGTAAGATGGTCATAGACAAAGAACAAAATACTGTCCTGTTTTGAAATCTGTCCCTCCCATCGAACCTTTCTCTGTGTTATCGATGGTGCGAACACTTCAATAAATAAGCTGCTGGATACAAGAAGATGCTCAGAATACACAAGGTCAGAGTTCTGAGCATTACCTACTTACCAACCAACATGCATGACGTGACGGTACGATACCGTGTGTTATTTTGGATGTCAACTAAGGGGACGTCTGGCCCGTCTGGCTTGAAACAGCCCGCTGAACAGTTGAGAAACCACATTGTTTAAGCAACCAGTAAGGCTAACTAGGCTATGTATTACACCACTAACCAAGACCATATTTATGTCATATGATATATAACTCCTGTCTAATTCTTGAGGTAGATTTCCATCCTGTGGACCCCAGCTGGTGTCTTTTGATCCAGAGCCATTGGCTGTTTCAGCTGCTTCAGAAACCTGTAATCCCTGTAGATTAATCAATGACTCTTTGAGTAATCTACTGGTGGATATGGCTAGTAGTAAACTAGTAGTGGGTGAGGCTAGTAGTAAACTAATAGTGAATGTAGCTAGTAGTAAATTTACATTGGATGTAGCTAGTAGAAAACTAGTAGTGTGTGTGGCTAGTAGTAAACTAATACTGAATGTGGCTAGTAGTAAACTAGTAGTGGGTGAGGCTAGTTGTAAACTAATAGTGAATGTAGCTAGTAGTAAACTAGTAGTGGGTGAGGCTAGTTGTAAACTAGCCCTGATACAGGACCCTTTGGGAGTCTTTCATCATATGGCTGATGAAAGTCAGCGAGCCCAATAACGAAACCAATACGTCAAATTTCACTTACCTAAACAGATGTCCATACTCCTTCACGACGGGTTGTGCTCCATCTCCTTTGCAAATAAATAAATACATTGTGAAAGACAGGCATACTCCAGATTTTCCATTGTAATGAAATCCAAGATGGCAGACAGACGCCTCAAACTCTTCTTCGGCACTTTGCGTCTGCGCAATAAGCAGCGTGCGTGCACGCAAAGTGCAGAAGAAGAGTCAGCCATCTTGGATTTCATTACAATGGAAATGTTGGACAAAGTATAAAAGTTTATTTGTGCATAGGAGATGGAGCGCCACCCGCTGCCCCGCCGCCCCGCAAGTAGACAAGTGAAGGAGTATGGACATCTGTTTAGGTAAGTGAAATTCGACGTATTGGTTTCGTTATCAGGCTTGCTGACTTTTGTGCGGTAAAAAGTCAATGGAGCAATACAGGACCCTATGGGAGAGGTAAACAGCCAAAGGGTCCTGTATCAGGGCTAGTAGTAAACTAATACTGAGTGTAGCTAGTAGTAAACTACTAGTAGGTGAGGCTCAGTGTATCTAAACTTCTTCCTTTCATATGTTTCCTTTCATACGACTTCAATACCAGGCCCCAATCCTGCAAACCACCCTAGCCACCCTAATTTGTGCATATTACATCTTTGCTGACACAGCCAATCTAATGCATTGGGTTCTCTCTCCTAACAAACCGGGCATCTTGACAGGATATGACTGAGCGTTGCTGTTTCTCAACGCAGGGCCACGTGGAGTTGTTCTGCACCTAGCCACTGGTTGAGGTTTTGCCATCGTGTCAGCACATCATAGCTTGCTATGATAATGAATCGAGTCCTAGATGCTTCCGTATCCCAAAGTTCTTTCCAACTAAGCTCTGTACTTTCCCAGTCTGTCCATTGTCCCTGCTTAGCCTCAGAAACTGCTTTGGCACACCCTGCTGCTTCCTCATTTCTAGCGGCGTTTCTGTTCCATGCAGGTTTGCTTGGGGCCTTATAATAGCCCTGTGAAAAAGCACTGATTGTGCTCAAATGTTTCTTTAGGGGTCCATTTCCACCCAGTTTCTGGAGTACGTGGCTACACCTCTTACTGTTGTGCCTGTAGACTCTGTTAGCTGACCTGCTTTTGTAAATTTGAATTCCTCTGTTAGGCAAGATAGAAGCAAATCAAGGGCCCCCCTTCAGCTCTAAGACATTAAGGTACTCTTAACATATGAGCTAATAATTCTCTTGAACCTGTCTATCATATCGTATGGGCATCTCCTACACTGTCAATGGCCAGATCAGCCAGGGCATCAACGAGTGTTCACCTGGTAATGCCACCCTCTCCATGCCTGTGCACCTTATCACATACTGTTGTATCCATAGGCGCAGGGTTTATTTTTTACCGGGTGGTGACCTAAAAAAATATTTTAAAAATGGATATAAACATGGACTACTAATAGAGCTAGTAAACAATAAAAAAAATAGTCTTTTTCACGTTTATTTCACGTACTTCATGTGTATCATCCAATCAAGTTAAATCACCCACTTACTGTACCGAACACCAGTAGACGCGCAACAAAATTGAAAGCGCGGCTCACTTGACCGCAGTAATCACCCGCAACAGACTATAAACGCAATGCGATTCGCCCGTGGGTGCCCCGGCACCTGGGTTCCCCTTTACAATAGAGGTGCTTCTTGATTGGATGGATTTGCATAGTGACGATTACCTGCATTACCATAGTGAATGCTGAGGGGAGACAGTTCACCGCGCCACCATGCCAATTTCCATGTGCTGCCATGCTGTGGCAAATAGCTCTATATAGGTTTATATATAGGTTATGATAACATTTGGTATTCTGCAGGTAGTATGAACAGTTAAAGTGACGACTGCAGAATAGTTCAGCGAGATAAACAGCTGATTGAGGTGTACTATGGTCACTAGTCTGATTCCCACTTGCTTCCACCAAGGGCCAATTACATCAGCTCTTGCGCACCGGTAAATATCGTGGTGTTATAATAATTATATACAACACGATGACATTTACAGCGTGCAATAACAGAAAAATGTAAAATACAACATAACATACTCCTATAACATGCCAAATCAAACACACACGCACACGTACATATACCTATCCACCTGCAAACAAACACACACACATTCCCGTAATGAGCAGGGATAACCTGATGGAAACAGGATACTGGGAGCAGTGGGACTACAACCTCAACAAACAATCCCAGCCAAGCTCTGCATCAGGGAAGGTTGTCAGGTTGGGCTGGAGCTGTCAGAAAAATAATGGTCAAAAGAAACCTTTGTGTGTGTGTGTGTGTGTGTGTGTGTGTGTGTGTGTAGATCAGCAGTGGTCTATAATTAGTCAGGGGAGCGGCTCTTTTGATTTGTCTGAAACTCCGAAAATGGCTCCAACTGAGAAAATTGCAATATTAACCACACACACACACACACACATGCAATACGCTCACAAACATGCAAATACACACAATGACACACACACACACATCATTTCATACACCGTAAACTCAGGAGTGAGGCACTGATGAATAGAAAACTATTCATTGGCTCTCTCTGTCTCTCTCTCTCATTCATTCATTCATTCATTCATTCAGTCTGTCGTTCCTTTCTGCTTTCCGCCGGCCAGCGGGCGGCTTGAAAATGAGAATGGGGTCAACCTCTCTTCGTTTACCTGACAAAAGACCGGGGGGAAAAGAAAGCGAGAAAGAGGAATAGACCTGATGGCTGTCACAAGATAAAAGGAGAGAGAGAGAGAGAGAGAGAGAGAGAGGATCTAAGACAAATGACCTGTAGCTTCTTTCTAGAGTTTCATTCCATTACATTTCAGACAATCCACATCACGGCAAGAACTATCAATTACTATCTTTATCAAACAGCATTACGGGAACGGTAATGATCAAAGGCCATTCTGGGAATGATCAATGACGGCTTCCTACCTTCCATCACTGATACAAGAGTGATGACAAGATCATTTGGTTATCCCTGCTCATTATGGGAGTGTGTGTGTGTGTGTGTGCGTGTGTGTGTACTTCGGTGTCTCCAATTAAAGCCAAAACCCTGCAGGAGGATTTCCAAAAGGCGTTTTTTTTTTTTTTTTTGTGGAAGTGCCACTCGCCAACCGACCCCTCTACTACTACTGGAACTCTTTGCTCTTTTCAGTCAGGTCTCTCGCGTTCGACGCCTCTCTGCCTCTCGCGCGGTCGGACCATCTAGATCCCGATTGCGGAATGAAAACAAAGAGTTCCTCTTCTCTCGGTCGCTTTCTTGGATTTCCACCCAAGAATTTTTATTTCTTTTTTTTCAAATTAGAAAAGAAGGAATGGAAACGGCGATATTCAATCAAATTTCCTCAGCGCTGCAATTTTTTCCCCCACACTTGCTTGAAGTGGAAAGTGGAAATGTTTCGTCGATAAAGAACTTTTTGTTCGATCTCGGTAGAAAACAGCTGCAAAGTGGTGTTTGGACATTCTGAAATGTTTTGTCAAATATTTGTTCAATATTAGAGCTCCAGAAATGTGTTGTTTCTAACATGTAGGCATCTCCATGGCGGTTGCATGACTGTTATTTGGTACATTGGAATATCACATAAGTGAGTTTTGAAAGCATTTTCCTACTGGATGTTCTCTTCAACCCAGCTGATGGAAACAGAGCCCAGTAAAACCTCTATTCAGTTTAGAAATGGAACACAAATCCATTAAGCCAGTATACTAGATTAGTTGATTTTCACCAAAATAAAGTCTCCAAATGAGAACGGCGGGACCAAACGGAGACGGGACGTAGAATCGAAACCGGAGCAACCGCCTGCCGCCACTGCTGCAATTCATTGTAGGAGAAACAATACTGCACAAGTAATTGGTGTCCAATGAATGAACTCAATCTGAGTGTGTGTGTGTGTGTGTGTGTGTGTGTGTTCTCCCACGAGAGTCCCCAGGCAGTACGACAGAAAGAGAAACGCGTGTGTGTGTGTGTGTGTGTGGAGGGTGGAGGGGTGGTGGGGGATGAAAGGAAAGAGAGGAGGGAATAACAGAAGAAAAGTGTTAATAGATGAATGAAAGAGCAGCCAGCCATCCATTCTGTCAGACAGAGAAACAACAGTTGGCTGTCACAGTCCCTCTGACAGCTGTTGACGTCTTCATACAAATAATCATCATTTACATTCTAATTAAAAATCATCATAATGTTGATCATTTACATCCTAATGAAATGCATTTGCATGGTAATTTGCGCCGAGATGGTATTATGACAAGGGGTGCGTTCCTGCCTTTCCAGGGAGACAAATAAAGAGGTAGAGAGAGAGAGAAAGAGAGAGAGAGAGGGGACAGATAAAGCCAAAGAGGGATGAAACCGCAGAGGCCAGATGGGAATCAGCGGAATATTTGATTCAATTTGACACCTTTATTTAAACAGAGGGAAGTCCTTTCTTAGAGAGAGAGCTCTGTACACAGAATGATTAATAAATAAGCCCTTATTGTCATCTGGGCTGTTGTCCTGCAGCGGCCGATAACAACAAAATGAAAGACGTCGTGGGACGCGGCTACAATGACAGATGTCAATGGCCATTAGAGAACCATATCGCCAGTAGGCTACTCCTACCGGAGCAATTGTTCACATATTCAATCTGGCCGTCGCTTTGGCCATCCGAGGTGAAACAAATAAAATCATTAAAAAGTGATGGGATTCATGGCTGAATGTTCAATCACTGCTCCACAAGTGCGTTGGCTCAGTTGCGGCGAATAGCTTTGCGTCAAATGTAAACGTTGAAAAAGCTTCTGGCACGCAAATACCAAAACAATACACCGGCCTAAAGGGGGGGCTATAACTAAAGTTCAAGGTCATTTTTTAACGTTACATCTCAGGCACCACTGGTCTGATTTGGACGAAACATGGGAGGGATGATGAATTTTGGCACTTGTGTTCTGGTGTAAAAAATACATGATTTGGTCTGATGAATGAGGGCACTGTGATTAAAGGTCAACATTTTAAACTCGAATGTGATATATCAGACGCCACTGGTCCAATCTTGATGAAACTTGGAGGGCCACTGTGTTGTAGGATTTAAAAACATTGCACTAATTGGCCTGATCGGGCACTATAATTAAAGGGCAAAATTTTAGACTTCGAAATGCCGTAAGTACAAGCTTTTCCAAATATGTCTCAAGCCTCCTTCAACAGAAACTGTATCATACTTCAAAAGGCCTTCTATGAATCCCTTTGCCTTGGCCCTCACAGTTGGCTTTTGTCTACCGTCTTCTACAATGGTGTCTAAAGTCATAAGCACATCAAAAACCAAGGCTTCCTGAGGATTCCCGAAGCACCTAAACACTTTCCTTAGAGCCTGATCTTTAGCCCACCACCTAGTTTCCCCTATCGGGCACAGTCGTCTGTGATGCTTGTCCTGACTCATCTCTTCCCACTTCTGCATATGCTTGTATGACTCGCTTATGAACACTGCTATGCTTTCTGTAATGTTGTCAGACACTTCAAATAACAATCTGAGCCTGTCAGTGGGAAAAACAAGCACTTTTAGTGGACGTACTTTGATCGGCACACTTGCCCCTACGGATTATGTTGCAGCCATTGCAGCCCGTTTCGCGACTGCCAGCTGAGGCGATCTACTGGAGCAATTCCAAAACTTTTTGTACCTATTTTGGGGTATAAATGACTAATATGTACAAATAGAGCCCAGGTTTTAAAAATACCGGAATTCCCCTTTAAGCAGTGAAAACAGTGATGCACTTTCCACAACACTGCCTGTTGTGTCTGCCAGTACAAGATTCAGAAGATGCGCGTAACACCATATATGAATCTGAGTAGGAGATGGCTCAGAGAGAAGTGTAGAGAACCCCCGATACTGTCCCTGCATATTAGCTACACCATCCGTTGAATTGCCCACACATATGCCAATGTTTATATTGAGCTTCAGTAATACTTCCCTTACAAAAAAGTCACATGTGGAAATGACATGTGGAAAACAACATGTGAGTGTTCCCACATGTGGTTTTTGGACACAGACTTAATTTTCACATGTGTAAACATGTGAAATTTATGTGAATTCATGTGAATTCGACATTTCCACATGTGATTGTCCCTATGTGGAAATGTTGAATTCACATGTGACTTTGACACACATATTATATTTTCACATGTGGACATTTCATTTCACATGTAAGTAAAGCACACATGTGAAAGTGCAGGTTTTTTTGTAAGGGTTGTTTCAGTAGCTCTGCAAAATACTGCCCTGTAGAGTCTACCATAGCAATCAATCTTTCATGAATGACATCTGTGACATATCTTAGTATGATAGAACACCAGTCCTTTGAGCTGATATCTCGGGTCGTATCTACTTGGACTGAAAACATGCCTGCCCAGCTAACTTCCTCTGCAATAGTGGTCTTCATCAGTTGGCTGCTGACATCCACAACTTTGTTGATTGTGTCTTTTGACAGCAGGGTAACAAGAGATCCTCTGCCCTTTGTGCCAGTTTCATGCTGCTTCTTACTATCTTACTTCTTACTTACTATCATGCCTCCCTTTATGAAAGGGCTATCACTAACCAAAGGTGCAAATGCCAAACAGACAGTACAGTACAGAGATTGTTTTTTTTCACAGTAAGTCACAGTGGTTCCATCTTTTCTGTTGAAAACTTTTGATATGGGAAGTTTTGGTGTTTGTTGAGGATGATAACAAAAAAAACATATCTATATCCTGTGACTGAGGGCGAGCAAAGTAATCAAAACAATCAAAAAACAAAAGCCTCATCTGTCTTTTTCTTAGCTTGTGGTTCAGGGGTCGGCTGCTGAGCTGTTGTTGCCTCTGTGATCAGTCCCTTAGTAGACTCTGCTCTCTCTCTGCATTAAATCACAATATTAGCAATATTTAACATGGAAACATGTTTTGACCGAAACAACGTACATTATTCCATGCCAAAACATGCAGTCTTATTTCATATTCTTTTCATCCTATTCCCTTTCAATTGTGGTCTTTGTATGTTTACTATTCTACTATTAATGATAAAAAGCATAATAGGTCACTAGTAATATGTGGGTTATAAATAGTGGTGATTCAAGATTCAATTCAAGATTCAAGAACTTTATATGTCACATACACACACGGAGTGTGCAGTGAAATGAAAAAGTGGCAATGCTCAACAGGAATGTGCAAAGGGCAACAGTACACAGTATTTACAATAAAAAACCAACACAATATTTACAGTAAGAGCACTATAGAAATATGGTAATATGAGAAATTGTATGTATGTAATATAATATAAATTATGTGTAGTCGTTACCTAAGTGTGTGTGTGTGTGTGTGTGTGTGCATAAGAGGGGCAGTGTGTGGGTCTTGGTGGGGGCCCTGGTGAGGTCGGAGTTCACAGTCCTGATGGCCTGAGGAAAGAAACTCCGTCTCAGTCTCTCTGTTTTGGCAGCGTGACTGCGGAGGCGCTTGCCTGACCGCAGCAGCTGAAACAGTCCGTTGTTGGGGTGGTGAGGATCCTTCATGATCCTACAGGCTCTGGTTCTGCACCTCCTGGTGTACAAGTCCTGCAGGGTGGGGAGTGTAGTTCCAATAGTACGTTCAGCCGAATGCACTACTCTCTGCTCTCTACTCTCTGATATTGGAACTAATATATCTGGTCACGTTAGATTGTTCGCACACTGTGGTACAACAGCTCACCTGTGCCTTCCACAGCAGGGATCCTACTGGGTCCTGGCACTGCCTCTGACACTAAATCAAATTTTAAAAAATTACATTGTTATAATTTTCAGCACAAGTCCCCCGCCCCCCTACAAAACAAAAGTGTTCTGATCGTCTTTACCATTGAGCAATCCTACCTGCCCACTCTGGAGTTATGGGCTCATCATGGCTGGCGCTTGGTACTGCCTCTTCTTCACTGCCAGCAGACTGCTGCTGCTGCTTAGAGACTACAATAGACAACAAAGTGTCTCACACTTAGGTGGCGTCGCAACACACCATTTTGCATTTAACAAAGCATAACGCCATAATTCCTTGACACTAAACTTGAATTGTGGTTTGTAGGCAACGTTATACGTTATATTTTATTTTGCACGCCTGACACCATTGGCACTGTAGCCTAAGCTAGCATACCTCTCTCATCATCACCATCAACTTCTGGCGCTTTTTCTGTAACATTACCTTCACTATCAAGCTGCAAGCTTGTTTTAAACATAAACAAGCTGCTGAGTTTGGCACATTTGGTCAGCTTGTAAAGCTTTTTTTTTTATTATGGCCTTTTCAGCTCCCCCTTTTCTCTTTCGATTCTCCATCTTGTCTTTTTAATCTACTACTACTTATTTCTCTTTCCTTCACATCATCTACTTCCTGGGATTCTGCGAGTGTAGCCTGCCCTGTAGTGTAATCTAATGCGTGACGTCCTACGTCATCACGCTTCAGAGTTCAGGGGTCACACGGCATGTGTGTCCAAGCGGAGCTAGTCATGTTGTCGTGTGAAGTTGATGTTGAATAAAAATCATAAACGTACTCGCAGTAGTCGTCAGAGTTTTTAAAGGACATAACGCGACCTACATGATCTATTTATAAAATTATTGTGTTTACCGACCCTGTCACCAGCCCTCGCGGCCCAACAACCAGCCCGGCCCACCGGGAATCTTCCCGTTTCTCCTGATTAGCCACTCCGTACCTGGTCAGACGTCAAATAGTGAGGTTGGACTAGGCCACACATCAAATACTGATGTTGGACTGGGCCACACATCAAATAGTGAGGTTGGACTCGGCCACACATCAAATAGGGAGGTTGGACTGGGCCAGACTTCAAATAGTGAGGTTGGACTTGGCCAGACATCAAATAGAAAGGTTGGACTGGGCCAGATGTCAAATAGTGAGGTTGGATGGGGCCAGACGTCAAATAGTCAGGTTGGACTGGGCCACAAAGTAAATAGTGAGGTTGTACTGGGCCACACAGCAAATAGGGGGTTTGGACTGGGCAACACATCAAATAGTCACGTTGGACTGGACCACACATCAATTAGTGAGGTTGGACTGGGCCACACATCATATAGGGAGGTTGGACTGGGCCACACATCATATAGGGAGGTTGGACTGGGCCACACCTCAAATAGTGAGATTGGACTGGGCCACACCAAATAATGAGGTTGTACTGGGCCACACATCAAATAGTCATGTTGTACTGGGCCACACATCAAATAGGGAGGTTTGACAGGGTCCACACATCAAATAGTGAAGTTGGACTGGGTCACACATCAAATAGGGAGGTTGGACTGGACCACACATCAAATAGGGAGGTTGGACTGGGCCACACATTAGGACACATTTAATCTCACCTCTGTTCTTTTATTGGGACTGAGAGCTCAGGCAGACAACACACAGCTGAACAGACTTACACCACCTCTGGCAGCTCAAGTGCTCCCGCTCTTCACAGCTTTTCTCTCCTTTTTTGCTGCCGGTCGTGGACAATCTCCTTTAGCCACAATGCCACGGAGGATCCCCTTTTAGCCACAATGCTGTGCTGCTGCAGCATGGACAATCCCTTCCAGCCACAATGCGCTTCATTCTCTGCTGCTCAGCTTCAATTAGCTGTGCTCTGATACATCTCAATACGGCTTCAATACGCTTTCAATACATTTTAATATGGCTCAAAACATCTCAATTCACCTTCAATGCATTTCAATGCGTCTCAGAAGCAGCTTCAATACACCGTCCCCACGTCTTAATACGGCTCAGTACATCTCAATACAACTTCAGTAGATCTAAATACAGCTTCAGCGCGGCTCTATAAGACCATTCAACGGCTCAGATTCTACTATTATACACTCAGCTCCATGACCGGCTACCTGGAAGCCTTCGGCATGGTGGCGTCTTATTTGTTTCTGTTGTGGCCTATTGCATGAATGAATGACAGAATGGACCGAATTCCAGTCATGATGCTCAGTCAAGAGTTCAGCTTGACTCATAACAACGGGAGCCGAACGCTGACTTAACAAACTGAATAGTTGTCACCACTGACTAGCTTGAAGTATGTCGGCGTGCTTCATACATCCCGAGAATGACTTGAGCACTGCCCAGTATCAACATTTACCCCAAATAAAGAGCACTAATATTTACCCTGGTAAATAATACCATTAGGTACAAGTACTGGTTCTGTGTTCAGAGTGCCGGTAATGATTCTGTTTGTATGTTGCCTGAATGCAAGAATAAACACTCTCGCTAAGCTTGTCATCTGTTGCCGAAGCAAATAGAATAGTTAACTTAAGTGTTTTGTCTGTCTGTCTCTTCTGAAAAATGAGAAAGATAGATCCTTCTATTCTATATTTCTAAATCTATCTAAAGTATTCAAGAAAATGTGCAAGTGATCGCATGAGCATAAATAATTTATTTGGCATTAACAGTAAAGCACCTTGTCATCTGCCACTAATTCAGACTGCAGGGGATAACCTTTTAATTAGAAAAGCTTTGTGAGAGTGTGTGTGTGTGGTGGGGTTGCGATTGCGACACTGTAATGCTTTTATCCTATGTTCAGATGGAATGCAAAAAAAAATGTGGAGTTTGTGTGAAAACATGCAAGGAGGCTAATGAATAATAATATAATAATGTAATTTGCCCGATACAGTAAAGCGAAAGCCAATCAGCTTCAAGCAGGACTCTCCAGGCACCTGTAAATTTCTCCCTCCACCTAGCAGGAAATGGTTCAGATAGATGGCCCAGTTTATTGTCAGTAATCATAAATGGTGCATATAATGGAAACAAAAAGAGATGGAAGATTTTGGGGCAATTTTACATTTTGATATTGGGGATATCATGTTGCCACCTAATGCTGGTTATGACCCAAAACGAGCCAAGAGCCTGTTTTAATGAGAGATTTACTCACTTTGGTCCCACATGACCAGAGTACTAGTATGTTTTAATGAGACTAGGTCCCACAGTGAGACTACATTTGGGTTTAGGTGCTGGATATGAAAGGTTTAAGAATCCCTGGATGAAGAGTACTTTTAAAAGAATATCCTAAATACACACACACAACACACACGCACCTCCTGCAATTACACTAAAGCCTTCATCACGGTGATGGAAACGCCATTAATATAATGGAGGCAGATTTATACGAGAGGGGAGTAGGGACAATAAAGATTAAACCAAAAAAGCAACAACATCAAATCCTGGGAAAAATTTGGAACTGCAGAGGAAGCGCATTTCATTTCTGACACGTGGAGACAGAATCAATGTGGTTAACATACTGGACCATAAGAAACAAAAATATGTTGCCTCAAAATGTACCCATGTGTCATCTTTCTTGGCTCAATTATCTCTGAGTACTAAAATAGATAAGAATTCATATTAGGACAGTCAGAACCCGTAGACAAGGTTCTCGATGTCATTAACATGTAAAATATGAAGCTGCTCCACAGGCAATGAACTATGAAGCGGGTATTATTTCTGTAGACTCGCAGAATGTTTGACCTTTTGATACCCAAGTGATATTTATTTTACAATTGTGTGATCGGTTCTGAACCAGAAAATGTCCCCTTAACCCCAGATTACCCAGCCCTGGGTGCTCTGCCAGAACAAATACCTGCCCCTGGTATTATCACAAAGATCTGGAGGTGCTTCATACAGAATGAATTGGGAAAGATGGGCGTTAAAAACTGCCAAAATAAGTTAAAATAAGTACTTGTAAGAGGTGGTTGGAACATGACTTGGAGTGCATTGTAACACAAATGCACAAATACTCCAATTTGGCTCAAAGATTAAGCTGTGCAGGTCTAAGTACACCTGGCCGGTACAGGTGAGCTGTGGATGGCTCATCTGTAACCCTGTGGTGAATTTTGTGGTTGTTTGAATTATATTTGCAAATGTGCAAAATACTTTTTTTACACATGTAGCTGTCAAAATCACTGCAAATATTTTTAATGAAAGGTAAAAAAATAAGTTGTAATTTGAAACATGTATGTCCATAAATTCAAGTTTTTGTGAACTTAAACTTCACATGCTAGACATTTCGTATCCTGTTCCCCTGCAGTTTGTCGCCAGATCGCTCAATTTTTGTCTTGTTTTAAATGCAGCGAAAAATATTATTGAATAACATCTCTCTCACACACACACATACACACATATTGTTTTCTTCTCTGTAGTTTCTGCTGTTTTACCAGCTAAACTGATTCATGAACGTGCTTTTCACTAAAATCTAGAAATCCGTATTGATTTATTAAGGAATGCAATGTTTTTTTCCCCTTGTTTACAAGACAATTATGTCTTATAACGGTTGATTGGCACCAATACCACAGACGATGCAGGACACACATTACAATCACTGTGGACTGGACATTTGCTAATTTTTGTTGCCCTGCAAAGTTATTTTCAAAAGCATTGATTTGGATTATTTTTAGTCTGAGTTCTCTTCTAGCCTAGTGAAAAGATAGCTAGCATAAGGTTTGCTGTAAAAAGACCAACCTACTCTGCAATTTAAAAGACTAAGCAACAATGAAAGGTTAACACAGGACAGACGAAGAAGAGAAGGTCCAGCAAGTGATGGACACCTAGCATAGGGCTTTAACTATTAGCATTACCTAAATGACAACAACACAACAGACAGCTCCACAACCAAACTGTAAGATAACCTTAAAGGCCAAGCTAAATGACTAACCAACAATAACAGCCTGCTATGGGAGGCAAGCATATGAAGGAGAACTAATAAGAGGCTTTAGTGATATAAGAGCTATGTGAAGAGAGGGCAAAGTGTCCCGATAGATGTTTCTCCTCATTGTGGTACACAGGGAGTGCCGCTAGCCTAAGAGGCTTTTGCTCCTTGCTAGCTGTGCGCCTCCAAAACAATAGGGAACTACACAGAGCAAGGAGCAATCCAATAGAGATGTTCTGCTTACTGTGGCTAACCTAAAGGGCTGAAGTAAGAGAGGGAGGTCCAAGTAAGAGGCTTTCGCTAAATACATGACACCAGTACAATAGACAGCTAGACAGAGAGACCTTATAGAGATGTTCAGCCCACCCTGGCAACTTAAAAGACTCAACCAAAATAAAAGGCTAAAGGAGGGCTGCAACTTTTTCACCTAAGGGTCCAAATCTAGTAGATGTCTCATTAAAATATACTAGTACTGTGGTCATGTGGGACCCAAACTGAGTAAATGTCTCTTTAAAATATACTAGTACTCTGGTCATGTGGGACCCAAACTGAGTAAATGTCTCTTTAAAATATACTAGTACTGTGGTGATGCAGGGATACTAAAGCGAAAGGTAACTGTTATGTGCGGCTGTTTGAAATATATCAAATATTTTAAAGATCAGATTTGATTTTACTTCCATTGCCTCCTTCTCTATCTGCTTTTCTTTTCACTGTCGTGTCAGAAAAAAAGGGCGCTGTATTTGTATGTTCAGTGAGGCATGTTGTTTCTACAGGCCAACAAGACTTAAATCAGAGCAGACATCAGGGTATAAGGGGCTCCTCTGGGAGGGGTGCGTGTGTGTGTGTGTGTGTGTGTGTGTGTGTGTGTGTTTGGAGTTGTCTATCCCCTCCCCCCCAAAATTCACTTTGTGTCATTTGACCAAATGCTGTGTATTATTCACCATCCTACCACACACACACACAAGCACACATTCCATGTTTAGTTGTGTCTCTAATGTTGGTACACGAACACACTGAACTATCCCAGTTTCTCACAATGACTCTTCAAAAACTTTGCAGATGTCAGATGTAAGGTTTTGTATTCTAAATATTGACGAAGTCATTGTTGATATTTTACGCACACACACACACACACACACACACACAGGAGGAGAGAAGTTGCCAAAAAGGCGTTATAACTGGCATGATCTTGGTTTGCTGCCAATTATTCTTTTGGCAGTATTAAAAATACAACAGAGGGTGAAATCAAGCTGTGAAGCTGCTATGAAATACCAAAACTCCATACTTGTTAAAGTAAAGTTGAGTTAAAATTATTGCTGATAATAAGACTTTGAGTGTACCTTATATCCACAGAAATGCATTGAGTGTCATTTGTATATGTGTATATGTTAAAAAGATAATTTTATCAATTTAAAAACATGTTGTTGGAGAGGAGCTGAGGAGCCCTAGAGGGCTGATGGCTTTTCCTTTGTGAATATTCACATATCTGTGAAAGATTGACTGTTGGTGGTTAGTGTTGCAGGAAGTGTTGCCTACTTGTTGAACCAATAGCAGAACAAGAATGGGACAGATACAGGTTTCTATGATGGGACCAACTGATTAACCAGGGGATGAAACTGAGGATATTCAACCACCCAATGAAACCAAACATTTCATTCATTCATTCATTCATCCATTTTCCATACCCACATGGCTGAAGCCTATCCCAGCATGCATTGGTCGGAAGGTATTGAAACACCCTGGACAAGTCCATCACAGAGCTAAAACAGACAGACAGACACTCCCATTCAAAACTATGGGCAATGTAGAGCCTCCGATCCACCTGACCTGTCTTTGGATGTCTCTGATGTTTCACAATGCTAACCCTGTCAGTCTTGTTTCTAAGGCTAACGTCATCTGCTAACTAGTTAGCATAGAACCAGCAAACTAGCTAGCATATAACTAGCTAACACACAATGAAGTCATGGTTAGTAACTTGAATTGGTAATGTTAGGTCAATGTTTTCAAGAATGAGTAAGAGTAACTAATGTAAAAAGTAAATGAAGAGGGAGCTACTACTCACTACTACTATATTTTGGACAGTATTACATGACACAATCTGGGATAAGGAGGAACACTGATTTCAAAATGAGGCTTTCCTCCGTTTAGTGACATCACCTCATTTGATCTATATTAAATTAGAAAAGGTAGCAAGGCAACCCAACTGTGGAGAAATTCAAACTTTCTGTTCCCCGTGGATTTAACGCTGAACCCAGGTTCCAAGATGCTAGAGTGTCATGATAAGCCTGGGCACGCTGGCTGGGAAAGCTTAAGAATGCCTGCTGCAGGTTCATATATCAGGAACCTTCTGAGAAGTTGTCAGTTAATTAAGATAAGTTGTTAGACTGGTCTAGCTCCCAAAATCTGTTTTTGAATTTCGAAATCTTTTTGAAACTGGCTCCCCAAGGAGAAACAGTGATAACCACTGGGTCAGGGTAATGAGCGGGAGTCAAGCTGCTTGAAAATCTGTTTATCACGTATTAGCACACACATATGCAATCACTGTCCCAGACAGTGTGTTTGTCATCATTTAGTTGGTGAGTACAGTTGTTTTCCTCGGGGCCCCCGATGGCCAAACTGACACACAGTGAAACCCCAAGAGACTATGCCATGTTTCAACCTGCCACACACACTGGTAAACAACTGTGTGTGTGTGTGTGTGTGTGTGTGTGTGTGTGGCCCCTCTGGGAGTGTAAAATGGTCCTTGACAGATCCCCCTCCCCCTGGGGTTGCTATAGCAACAGGCATGTCATAACAGTTCCCTCCAATAGTATCACCAAGCCACATACACACACGCGCATACACACACAGGCAGACAGACAGAAAGACACACATACACACATACACACACGCACAGACATACAGGCAGACAGACAGACTCACACATACAGACAGGCAGGCAGACAGACACACACACACACACACACACACACCTCCTTAAACATCTTGTTAGTGCTAATGGCTTGACGTATTTTGGCCAAAATAAAAAATAAAATAATTGAAAACAACTTAATTTCAAATGTTACACCTTTAACTTTTTTATTTAAAAAAATACAATATAAAAAATGTATTTGGAATAGCCATAAACCCGCTTTAGGTGTTTAGATTGAACCCCAGCTTTGTTGTCCTTTTACTTTACAATCTCGTTTATTATTAAAGATCCTCAGAAGTTGCAAGAACATTCACAATATTAAATTCTCTTCAGCATATGACAGTAGAAAATGTACCAGGATTTTAATTTCTATTCCATCTGACTTGCCTCAAACTTTCTAAACAAAAAGCTCTTAAAGGTATTTTTGTACTTTTTCACGAGTGCACCAGGATTTATTGAAAAATACATAAATAAATAAATAAATAGGCAGGATTCAACAATCACACAATTTCTTTGTTAGATATTTGAAATAATAAAACTTTTATTAAACAATCTCACATTAAAAAATGTGAGAGTTGAAACGTTAGAGCTTTTGATTACTTGAATCTATGAACATTTGGATCAACTATATGATAGTTGCAGCTTGATCCATTTATTCATTATAGAAGTGAGCTATAAATGTATTTTTATGTATTATCTGACACCTTTTAAATGTCATAATATTGCTTGTATATTCTGTGGCATGGGGACAAAATATAATGCATCCTCAGCTATATCTTGTAACTCATACTTTTGAATTAACCACTCATTATTTCCTTTGCTAAAAAAAAAAGAAAAAAGTATTCTTTTGTTATGGAAACAAATTGAAATTTTACACTTTGAAAAAGCCACATTAGAACAATTCAGTGAATCTGAATTTAAAGATTAAACCCCACTACTACTGTATTTATATAACAAATGACACTATACTACTAATTAACCATTTTTTTCCCCCACAAATTGAAAAGCAAAACAAAACATATAAATTACCCAGCAGATCTGGATAATTCAATAACCAAGCGTCCTTATTGTGTTTATGCTGTGTACTTTGTTTATGATCCATTTTCCTATTATTAACATTTCATCTTTGTTTGCCGACTCTCAGCACCCATTGCACACCTGACTGTCCTGGTAGAGTCGTGTGTCATTTTCTTTTTTCTAACAATTTTAATGCAAATAAAATAGCACCAAAAAGTTGGACGAAGATAACTTACACCATTTGAACTGAAAGAATAATCTTAGTAGAACAAGACTGAACATAACTAATGTAATCAAAACGTGTTTGTCTTATCAAATCCAATCGGTTATCAAATTCCACCTTCGGATCCTCTTAAGGCAGAAACACACTAGAAGAAAATCTGGACGATTTCAGCCAGATTTCCTTCCTTCCAAGAATCGGACTGGCTCCCCGATCTAAGGCTCCGTCTGGAACGAGTATCAGCAAGGAAGTTCATGTTGGTTTGTGCGAGTTCCCGCGAGACTAGAGGTCCAGGATTCTGTTCAGCAATCGCCGATGATGATTCAGCAATGATGCCGATTGCGGAGCAAAGGATTTTCCAGTCAAGAAAAAGGGAGAGTCGCGCCCCTTACGCAAAATGCAACACGTCTTGTGGCTGCATTGCATTCTGGTCTATTGAGGCTACTGGTGTCTCCTCCTCATCTACAATGGATTTCTTCCTGTATGTTTGTTAAACGTCGGTGCAATAGAAAGTTGTTCTTTGAGTCTGACACCAGAACATTTACCGTTAATGTTTGGGATTGTTGAAAATGTTCTGCTATCAAACTCCATTGTAGGTGCACTGGAAATGTATCGATGTGATGTCACGTCATCTATAATCCACAAATGGACGCAGAAAAGCAAGGTATATCACCAATAGCTGCTTTTTAACAATATTAGAGCACATTTTTATTTGAATCTGTTCTGTGAACACATTCACCAGATAAATCTGAAAAAAGTGAACAATGTTGAAAAGACATCTTTAAATCACATGGAGCAACTGTCTACAGGTCAATCAAATACAATTAAAGGATTTGAGGTTATTTTTCTCGCATTTATACTTTATTGGACAAAGTACCAAGAGAGACATGGCGCTGAAATGTGAAAAAGGTCCCAGCCTGGATTCAAACCCAGGACGCTGTGGTTACATAGGATGCACCTTAGCCAACTTTTTTCAGTGCACAATTAATGTTCGTTCTTTTTTCTGTGCAACATTCTTTGGCACACTGTAACGCCTCCCAGAGGGCAGCATCTCATACTGCAGGGCGTGAGACATCCCTAATTGGCCAGAAGTTCTAATTTAAAACATTTTGTATGGTTGTTTCTGCATCGTGTTGCCAGTTGACGTGATTTACTGTTGATCTGCTGTTGTAAAGCTGTAACATCCATTTGGTCCTGATGTAGAAAAGTGTTGTGTTGACAACAAACAAGGCAGAGAGGAAGCAAGTAGCTAGTAGTAGTGAGTTCTAATAAAACAGTTTCTCTCTGAAGACTTCAGGGATTTGTCTATTGGAGAAAATCTGAACAGAGAGAGAAAGCGAGAGGGAAGGCAAGAATAGAAAAGATGGATGGTAATAATGCTTAAACTAATTGCACAAAGTTGCTTAAAGTTGCAAATGATTGTGTAAATCTCACAAAAACACTGCAAACAAATGTCTCTCTCTCATCCTCGCTCTCTTTCAGCCTCTCCTGGACTCAGCATTGAATCTCTTGCAACGGCTGCAGAAGGCTGTGCACATGCGAGAGGGTTAATCACGCCTAAATCACTTAACACTTCAAATCCACGCAGAGTGGTTGGTGTCTGAGTTCACCCGACACTAAAGTCGCTTCAACGACACTGCTCGACCGAATGCGCAACTCACCGCTCAGCGATGTGTACAAGTCCTTTTGTTGTGTAAATCGCTATATACACACACTGCGAATAAACCAATAACCACACCAGCGAGTCCATTGTGATGTTCTAATGTTGTCTTGCAGACTCAACAGCTACTGTTCAAAGCCGCTGTTGGGTTTTTTTTGTAACGGCACTCTTCAGTCCATTGGGCTAATCACTTGTGTAAATGAGCTTTGTAATTACAAGGCGCTCGGTTAACAGGCAGCAGTCACACACTACTACAGCACTACAGCAAATACTGTACTGTAGACGTCCTCTAGTAATAATACACAGGGTGGAGTAATAGGTAGGGAGACCTGGGAGCAAGGCCTGTGAAAGAAGAAAAATGCTTTAAAGTCAACATTTGCCCTAAATAGACAGAGACAAACAAAGGGATAAAGAGAGAGACGGTGGGAGGTAGAGAGAAAGTGATAGGAAGACTGAAGAGTGAAGGCGTAGGAAAACAGTCGAAACGTTAGAGAAACGGAGAGAAAGGCCCGAAGGTTGGAGAATATTAAAGAGAGATGGAGGTGTTTATCCCCTGACAAATCCTTCATTCCGCCTTTCATCCCTCTTTTCTTGTCCCGTGGAGCGTGGGCTAGAGGGAGGCGACAGCCCCGCTGCCCGGCAAGGCCCCCGGGGTCACCTCACCACGCAGCACCCGACGCAGAGAAACTCCCATTCTCAAGAGTTTCTTCGGACAAGGCGACCTTCTCCCGTCAGAGGTTTGGCGGTCGTTGAACGTATCGAAGTCACAAAAAATAAAATAAAAGTCTTATTTAAATGAAACAAGAGGCCTTTCTAATTGGATCATTTTGATCATTTGGCTTGATAATTATAGATAAAAATGCTAAACTTGTCAGTCTTTCCAGTGCCCCCCCCCCCTCACCCTCTAATTCCCGCTAATAATAAACTGATCAACTCTTTCAACTGTGTAGCAGGGGGCAAGGGCAGGGTGGCAGTTAGCAAGGGGCAGATTAAGGAGAGAGGACAGGGCAGGCAGGGAGTGGGGGGTATCTGGGGTATTGGGGGCCATTGAGCCACTACAGATTACTCACGCTTAACCTGGGCTGAAGCAGCTTAGTCCTGACCTATTGTATAGTCCTGGGCCTATTCAAGCCCTTTCTCCCTGACCACCCCTTCCCCAAACTCTATTCTATTCTGCATATATCCAGCATATACAAATCTATATATACTGTGTGTTCCCCACAGTATCCTGTGGGAGGCGCTCTGGGAGTATAGGGTGCTATATACAGTCCTTGTACACCAGGGTGAGCGCTGTGTTTCGTTCAAAGTGGGTGTCGGACTCCTGACATAGATTCCTGGTCAACCTGCCCCGCCAGTCACGGTGTTAGAGAGGTACATGGTTGACTATTCGGCACGTGGCTTCAATGAATATGAATATTGAATTTAATATTTTGCATTGCATATTCGCAAAAAATTTACAAAGGCAGATTATGGGTGAAAGCATCACTTCCGTCGCTTCCTGATGCGCTCACATCTTTATCGGTGATGTTGTCAGCGAGGGCCGAGATTGCCTCAGTTCAAGTGTCGCCATGCTAGTTTGGCTAGCTCCTAGTTGATCGGAAATAACGCGTCGCGTTTGGAAGGACCACTGCCTTTCCCCATTTCTCCATTGGTCCAAGTGGACAGTAGAGAAAAAAAAGTAGCTAGTAGCGAGTTGAATTGAACTTTTTATTCAACTCTTACTCAGCCATTTGATTTTAATGACATTTCTCAAAGAAAACAAAACAAAAAGATAACGGCCAAATTGAAAGAAATGCAACGTTATTCCCCCTGAACGGACTCAAATATTATTATTTTTTTACGACCCACCCTCCCTGCACTTAAGGAACTTAAAGGGCCTTTTCCCCAAGGCTAGCTCAAGCACAAAATGTCTGGCAACACCCATGATTATTATATGTATTTTTAATGTATTTGCCATGGGGATGGTAATGACAAAACAATGTTTACTTAAAGATAGGCCATCATCAATATTTTCCTCAAGCGACTCCAAATTCCTCCACGTTCCCATGACAATATCAACAGTCCCTCATGGTAAACTATTCTGAGAACAACTATAGATCTGTACTCTCGCTCTCGCTCTCAGATTTGCCCCAGGCAGCTCCCACCAATTTATTTCTGCCCTCAACCCCTCCCCCCACCTTCCAACAAAACCCCAGTTTTAATCCACAAGGCAAACGATTGGAGCGAGGGGGGTGGGAGTTGAACTGTGAATGAAGACATCAACAGCAACAGAAAGACAAGAGCAATAATAAAAGAGACAAGACACAGAGACAGATGTTGAAAAATAAATGTAAAATATATTTTTTATATTTTTTGCATTTCTGGGTGCTACAGATCAGTTTGAACTGATCTTTGACATTAATATTAAACTTATATGAGGTAGTTCTCCTTTAATCCTATTTTTAGCGTCAACAGTGTAATTAGCTGTGTTATTCTCGTTATTAACGATGCCTCCAATTAACCAAACACCAACATGCATGCACGCACACACACACACACACACACATACACATGTGATAACATTTTGCAGGCCTTGTTATTTAAAGCTGCAATATGCAATTTATTGACATTAAAATAACATTTACATGACAAAAACTACATTTCCTGGAGAAAATATGTGGGCTAGCCGAAAGCAGCTGGAAGTAAGAATCACTTTATTATCAATAGATGGAAGAATAACTAACATTTAAAAAAAATACAGGAGCACACACATAACAATTGTAGCAGAAAAGTAAAAATAGTAGTAGGATTTTGTTAATACATTTAAGAGCATGAATAGTGGATTGAGGATAATTTGGAGGAGGAATGGGAGCAGGAGGAGTAGTTGCAGGAGTAGTCAGAGTAGGAGGATTAGTAGGAGGAGGAGGAGAAGAACAAGGAGGAGTAATTGCAGGAGTAGTTGGAATATTAAGACTAGGGCGAGTAGAAGGAGGAGGAGTTGGAGTGGAAGTCTGAAGTGCGTTGAATGCCATGAATTTAATAGTGAATAGTGACTTGTTGCATTATCGCCAAAGCTGATGATGCAACAAGTCACTCTAGCATTTCTGAACAGTCCCATCATCAAATTTAAATATTTCAAAAGGTATAAAGAGAATCAAAACGTTGAATACATCCACAAATCTCAAGTACCTGAACATTTTTAACAGAGTCTCTAGCTGAAAATATGTGGAAGTAGTTAGAGTCTCAGAGAGCTTTCAGCTAGCAAACTAATAAATCTATGTGATATATTCTACATTAGAGCTTTTCAGTGATGTTGCAGACGTTTGGGGCGTGTACCATTCGCTGTGAGCGTGTCGTGTTGTGTGGGCGTGGCCTTTGGTGAGTTGGTGGCTATCAAGGTGAGGCCAGCGGCCACAGCTCTGGGAAGTCAGGACCCATTCAAAGACACAGTGAACATCCGCACTGCTTCTTTCATTGCAGATTGGTTGCACACACTGTCTGTTTCTTCTTCTTCGTTTAAATGGCTGGAACTTGACTAACTGAGGAAAAGGGACTGACAATGCACTTCCTGTCTCGAGGGCGTAAAGTTGTAGCTTTAAAGTTAAACCCACTTGGAGAGAACAGAGAAGTAAAGAGGTTTTAGTGTTGCTGCTACTTTAACGTTGTCTACTTTAACCTCTTTAAAACTTCTCCTAGTGAATTGATGGCTGAAGCCCTCTCACCCTCACAATGAGCTAGCTGATGAATACACTCCACTCAAGCAGCCACTTCAGACGGAGCAGCAGAAACAGAGAAGTATAAACCTAATTACATGGTAAAAGGAGGGGGTTAACAGAGATGATCAAACAAGTCCTTTTACTCTACTGGGGAAGTACAACAGGTTAATTGGTCAAAAGCCCTACTCCACTGATACATGAGTGTATGTATGTTGTAAAAACTAGTAGTTAATGTGTATATATATAGATATCAGGATAGATGTGTTTACCACATTGAGCATGGTTACAAGGAGTCAAACATGCTATTTGCATGTCTACAACATGCAATCAAGCGATTGCGCAGTTAGGTTATTAGTCTTTTTTCCTAATCGGTAAACTGATAAGTAATACCAATGAATGATGAAGTCGTCACCGATTTGTACAAGAATACATCAGCCAACATGTCAGCTAGCTTGACCAGCTAGTCAGGTAGTAGCGCGGGCACAATGGTCTAATATGTCACACTATGTCTCACATCGGTATCAGATATAGGTTTAAAATAGATATGGACAAAAAATCGGATATGACCCACAATTCGGAATTGAGCATGAGTGTTAAAGCAGTTATATTCACTAGAAATCCTGGGTTCAGTTATCAGTGCCTTGAGATCTAATTGACCACTAGTCGGACATCGTAAACTCACTGTCCAGATATTTCTCGTTCAAGCTTTTCCACTTGATTGGTCTGTGATGAAATAGTCGAATAATCTTCAGAACAACACTTTTTTTTTTTCATTTTTAAGTTTTAAAAAGGTGTTATTGTTAGCATCCTCCAGAGGCCTATTTTCAATATATCTACCTCTCAGGAATTGAAAAAAAAAAAAACTTTTATTTTTGCCCCCAATTCCCCCTATATTATTTTTACAATGTGGATTAATCAGCATTGTGGCTTGGTCATTAAACAGATGGATACAAATGAATGAAATGAAACAAATGGGAGATGATGCTAGTGATCAATTATAGGAAAACGTATGAGGGAGAAGAGATAGGAGGTTTTCTGCAGGACAGTTGATATTCTTGGTCGGCCTGTGTGTGTGTATGTGTGTGGAGTACAGGCCCATTCTGGTGAAGTGGCCACTTTAATCTAGGCTAAGCAGCTCTTCACACTCCACTCACTGTTTTGACCCTTATCTAAGAATTAAGTACACAGTCTTATTTACCCAGGCTAGTAGACTAAGTTGCACAGAGCCATTGCAGCCTCCCTCCACAAGTGGAACATGTTGTAACAAATACACCTTCCACCTCATCAACTCTTGGCTTAGGCAGTGAAGGGCAAGAGGACCTAATTCACGGCGGGGAGGGGAATCACATTGCTGGATCTAGTCACTTTGACCTCTAGTTTCACAGAAGAGACAATTTCAAGTCCTCTCATCTGAGTGAGCGGTATTTTGCATTCACAGTTTGCGTTGATGCAGCTATTGGCCCTCCTGCATGCTCAGGGAATAAAAATGTTAGGTCTGCTTTCTAACCATGCAAGTGTGGGTGTGAATTCATTCATGTTCCCTGTCAGCTCTGCACATTCAGGGCAGGTTTGAATCTGGGAGTAGACCTGTTGCAGCTACAGGCTTCGTGTTAACGCATTCCTCCGCAAGTTATAGTTGTGAGCTGGCATCATTTCGGTGACGTGGATCTGTTCGCTTTTGCATTCAATCCGGAATGATGACTCGAGCGCAAATTTATTGTAGACATATTTTGAGTCGTTTTGTTTTTCGTCTGCTTCATCTCTTTGGAGAATCTTATGGTTAGGAACATCATTTCATCAATTCATCATCAATCATTTATTTTAAATTTGATTTGATGATTAACAGGAGTTTACTGTTAAACCAAAAGTAAAGAGAGTGTACATGCCAAACAGACTTCTCCATCCTCAGAGCTCCTCTCGGGGCAATTAGATAGCAGTTAGCTCTGACACATGCTAACAAGCTGGAGAAAATACACACATATAAAGATACACACACACACACTCACACTCATAGGCTGAGCGGTCCACTTTGTCATGCCTGAACAGGCCTGAGTGTTTTCCTGGTCATTCATCAAGCTAACACAGTAACGCGCTAACAAAGCTTCAACCTAATAACAAGCTAACAACACGCTAATGAGTTAACAAGGTCAGAGACTCCCCAAGGCCCTGTCTGCTGCAGCCAATTAGTCGCTATCCAGCGGGACATTAGCTCCCATTAACAAGATGGTTTGCTGGTGGGAACGAAAATGTCGTAGTCCTCCTCTCAAGTGGTCGTGTTCGCTAAGTAAATGGTGGCCGGGTAAATTTCCCTCTGATCAATTCGTAACAATGTTGTGGTCTTTTCTGGTCCCGTTCAATCTTTCTCAATAGACCAGTTATCTTCTAGCCATGAAAATTTGAATGAGTTATTCTTTGAGCTGCTAATACAAAGTTTGGCCAGATTTTGGCCAGAAGTCTAAACAGTTTAGATTGTGTCACAGAGTTAAAAGATTGGGCTTTCGTGTATAAACCATGTCCATATACAAAAATCCACTTTCCATTAAACTTGAATTAAGATTCATAAAAATCCACTTGACACAAGAGTGTTTATACTGCTATGCAATCTCTATGCCAGTGCTGCCCAACCCAGTCCTCCAGTACCCCCTTGTCCCCTTGTACCCCCCTTTAGCTCCAGCTCTACTCAGGCACACCTAAACCAATTAGAAGCCAATTGAGGACTGTGTTGGGAACCACTGCTCTACACCATGAATAAGCATACTTTGAAGGTTTCACTGTGTGACGGCAATGCCAAATAAAGGTAGGTTCCAACACGTTTGAATGCGACATTTTTCAGTCATTTTCAATGGTTTGGTCACAGCAGGCCCGAGTCTCCTGAAGCGTTTTGCGGCGTTGAACATATCTCAACTGCAGCCGAGCCTCGGATTATCTCACTGTCATCCTCTGGTCGGTTGACGAATCAAATTGCCAGAGAGGAGGGGCTAAATCTGCAGAGGAGAAGACACAAAGTCAAAATGGAGAAAATGGAGAAGTTGCTTTTAGTCATCTCAGATCACCCCCGTTTGTAGGATCAATCAAACAAATACTAGGGAGGGAAGTAAACAGCCTCTTACAGTTTCCTCTCATGCTCACTGTTCCCACACTGTAAAAACTCACAGTGCAAATTAGTGAACTCAACTAATGTGTTTCAACTGTTTCAATTTACAGTTGATAGTTATCAGCGTCAGAGTGTGAGTGTGTGTGAGTTCCTGTTGTGTGACTTTTACCAAGCATTCACTCAACTGATTAATGAAGTTTATTAAGAAACATTGCTAACTTATTAGCATACTTCCCAGCATGCATTGTATTTGAGTTAACGCTCCAGAAACCCTTCACTTGTTTGGATAAAGTTACAGGATGGAGATTTACTATGTAGATATTGTATAGGTGAATCATAGCTCAATCGGAAAAGCATTGACCCAGGCCTTTAGGGGATGATGCAGGGATGGTAATGACCTCAGGGACATTACCAGCCAGATGTTCTATGTTGCTGACTCCGCCCCGCAGGGCTCCATCTATTGGACATCGTCTGCTGATGAGGCAGCCTCCTCCTATATAAGGCCGTGAAAGACAGCCATCTCCTCCTTTGTTTTTTCAGCTTCGCTGAGTCAACAACTGAACAACTCACCTGAGAAGATTATAGCCGCCAGGAGAAGAAATGTTGCCCCGATCGGAATCCCAGGGCGTTCTCCATGGCATCTGGGAAGAATAGAAAAGAAGAGCCTTCGGACCGCTGCCGGTGTGATTCGCCGGCGGCTATTGCTGACCCGCATGGCGCCTGCATTGTCTGCATTGGTGAGGAATACGCTCGTCTAGTGATCCTGAAGCCACGTCGTGCCGCAATGTTCGACGAGGACGGCGAGTCGGCGGCTGATACAGATGCTGGTTTCACAGTAACCCCTACATGTACTGCCGAGACCCCACCCAAGTCAGCATAATGTACAGCATAATGCACAAGCACTTGACTATGAGGCCAGGTTTGTGCAGGCACGGCCCACGCCCCACCCAAGTCAACACAAGCTCACTGATTATATTACACCCAGTGCTTCGACTATCATCCCCCTCCCCTCGAGTGAGGTAGATGAGACCTCTGAGCAGGGCTCTGAGCAAGGCTCTGAGGTCTCATCCCAGCCAGGGTTTGCTCTCCCACCTCACCTAGAGCCTGTTCATGTAGATCACATGACTGGCGATATATATATGCGAGACCGCCGAGAGAGGTGGAGTTGAGGGGCTTGTTGATGGTCAGAGAGGAGTAGTAGTAGTAGTAGTAGTAGTAGTGCAGTAGATGTGTAGTTGTGTACGCGGACCGTGCGTATGAGCAGTAAGTAATATCTCCCTCCTGGCCGCAAGCTCACGGCAGGAGGCACGCTTGAGCCCGAGGGCGTTGACGAGGTGGCAACCCATGCCATCCTCCATATGTGCCAGGCTGCCGCAGAATGCACCACTCCATGGCGACAGCTGCTGTCATTCAGTGTTTGATATGGTTGGCATGAACGGCGCTTGGCGACGCAGACAAGCGAGCCCTAGTCAATGCCCCTTTCACCCAGGCTTCTCTCTTCGGGGGAGCGTTTGACCAGGTTCTACAACACTCAAAGCAGCGGGAGGAGGACTGGAGGCTTTTGGCTGTCCACCTCCAACGCCGCCCCCCCAGCTAAGCCGACGCACGGCAGGCTGCCACGCCGAAGCCATGGAGGAGAAAAGCGAGCGAGACCTGCGCCGCAAAGTCAGCCACTATTCCCGGCTGGGGGAGCCCCTTCTGTCACTTTACTCACTCCCAGAAAGGGCTCATATTCCACTGTTAATTTCCCCCAAACACACACCCGCGGTCTGGACACATGGTTATCTTGAGACCTATGAGCGGGCTGCCCACCCAGGCACGGTGATACATAGCCAAACCGCCGCTCCGGACGTATTTGAGATACGCAGGCCACCGGCCATGGCTGATAATGCTCGGGGTGGAATACAGTGTTTGACGACCAGCCACCAAAAGAGTGCTACAGCTATTGTTACACGGGTAATGCAGGCTCACGCCTCCTTTGATGCTCTGACCTTGTCTGAGCCGCTTGGTGATTTCGCCCCCCCCAGTAAGGGGGAACGTGCCATCCAAGCTCACTGTGGATGCTGAAGGTAACATAAACACAGCTTTATGCAGCCCTATAGGCTTTCTACCTGCATTTAACTCATGCCAACAGCCGACCATAGCCTGTAGCGGCGGGCTCTCCACCACACCCTTGTATAAGGCTTGGAGTGGAAAACAGCCATTATCTAGGGGGGCAGTGGCTGTGTCACACACTGACCACACTGCTCCGTTACAACCGTAACGACGGTGGAGGCGGACCTGTTCGCCTTGAGAGAGAACTCTCACTGTCGCCTATCCTTCTCCCTCAGGGAGCAAGACAATCAACCATTGGGGGTGGACACTCTGTCACACAGCCCGTGTGGGAGCCCTAGAGAGCCCGGCAGGCACAGTCGGTGTCGCACGTGAACATCCCCCAATGGGATTTACAGGTGCTGTTAGGGGCCCTGCAGTGGGCACCCTTCGAACCCAGAGTCCATATCGCTACGCCTCTTATCTCTAAAGACGCTGCTGTTGGCCTTGTCTTCCGCGAAGCGCGTGAGTGACCTGCGTGGCCTATCCATTCACTCTTCTTGTCTCGCCATCAATGGTGATGGCAGCTCAGCCGCTTTGAGGCCTAACCACACTTTCATTCAAAGTGGTGACCTCGTCCTATAGCTCTAGAGTTGTGACTTTGGGGGCTTTCTCTCGTCCTCCACACGCGTCTGTGGAAGAGGAGGTGCTGCACATGCTGTGTCCCATGCGGGCGCTTGCATGTTACGTAGCTCGCACAGCGTCAGTCAGATCATCTGACCAGCTGTTTGTGTGTTATGGGGAGTCTACCAAAGGTAAGCCTTTGTCTACTCAGCGCCTGGGTCATTGGCTGTGTGAGTGCATCACCGCAGCTTATGAGGCGGCCGGCGTATCTGTACCAGTAGGTCTGCACACCCTACACAGAGTGTCTCTGCCTCGGCTGCCTTCTTTCAGGGCGCCCAGGTTCAAGACATTTGCAGAGCTGCGTCGTGTACGGCATTGGATATTGGCACTGGATATTGGCACTGGATATTGGCACTGGATATTGCTGCTGGTTCTCTGTCCCAGTCTGTGCTTGGCACTGCTCGCCGTTAGGCTGTGCTGAGAGTTGGTTCACTGGGGAGCCAACCTGTTGGTTGTGCCGTACCCCCAGTTATGGTTTCTTGTTACTCGGGTTTTCCTCCGGTTGGAGTGCATCCCTTGGTATTCCAAGCTACTGGCGTGGGCTATGGGTGTGCTTATGCCGCTTATAGATTCATGTGGTCTGGCACACATCCTCGTTTGAAGCCTCGGCCTTTCAGGACTGGGTTAACTTAGCACGTCGTGTGTGAGTTTTTGACCCAGCAGGCGATGAGATTCTGGGCCTCCGCCCCTTTTTCCAATAGACGGAGCCCTGCAGGGCGGAGTCAGCGACATAGAATGTTGGTTACTGTGGCTTTGTAACCACAGTTCTATGAGCTGACGTAGCCCTGCAGGGTTTGACCCCTGCTGGGTCATCAGTTCCGTCTACGAAGGAGCAGATGGCCGTCTTTCACGGCCTTATATAGGAGGAGGCTGCCTCATCCTGACGGGCCGAGGCGAGGGTTTAAGTTTCTGTTCAGTGATTGGCTGCTCCGCAGCAGACGATGTCCAATAGATGGAGCCCTGCGGGGCTACGTCAGCTCATAGAACTGTGGTTAAAAAGCTACAGTAAACAACATTTTCAGAACTTTGAGCTCGACTTGAATGGCGATTACATTGCAAAAATCGGAGCCAGTGCACCTTATGTGAACTTCTTTTCAGATTGCTGGGGAACAACAAGCTTACAAACAAAAAGGCAGAGGGAAACGATGTTGCTCCCGAAAGCTCAACCCACACAAGTGTCTGCCATAATCAGGGCAAAATAAAAATCCACAAGTGAAAGCTCACCAAAAGGCAATTTGTTCAACAGCCAGCAAGGTAGTATTCCATCTCTTAAGTGTAAAACTACAGAGTAAAGCCAGTAAAGCTAGCTGGTTGACTAGCTAGCAGGCTAGTTGTTAGCTAGTTGTTTAAGCTAGCAAGAACAACAGAACATCAATCAACAAACACAGCAGCAGTGCAACTGAAAATAATCATAAATTACTCAAAAAAATAAATCTCTTTTGTGTTATATCATTTTGCAAATGGTGGATATCTCATTTTGAAACACAATTGTCAAAATACATATCCAGACACCTAGGGCCATGAAACCTGATTTGATCATTCATTCATACAGTCTGTTTAAAATTAAAAATACTTCAAATGAGAATAATTCTTAATTAACGCTTGAAAAGCATACTTTGTGGAGATATGAGGTTTTGAGCTAACAGCAGCATTCACACACTATAATCCACATTTACTAGACCCTTTAAAGGGCTCCAATTATTAAAGGGAAATGCCACCATTTCACACTCCATCCTGACAGTTATTCAGCACATCCATCAACACATACATCCCCACCTCTACCCCCCCCCCCCCAAATCACTGTCATCCGTCACAACAGACAGAAAGACAGAGATGGAGAGACATAGACAGAGATGGACATGAAGAGAGAGAGAAAGAGGTTTCTGGGGGTTAGTGAATGATAGAAAGCGGTCTAAATAGGTCTAATTGCAGGTGGCCAGAGTGTGAGAAAGACAGAGAGAAAGATAGAGAGAAAGGGGGGGGGGGGTTAGAGATGGATAGAAAGTGATCTAAAGAGGTATAATTGCAGGGATAGAGGAAGGTGGGGGTGAGTGAGAGAGAGAGAGAGAGAAGATGGGGAGGACAGAGAGAGAAGAGGGGGTAGGAGCGGCGAGAAAGTGATCTAAAGCGCTTTAATTGCAGGTGGTGTGTTGGTGAAAGTGATTTTGTGTCCCACCATATCCCAGCATGTCTCGGTCTCTGTCACATCAATATTCTACCAACCCCTCATTTAAACATCAGCTGTCACTTCTGTGCCCCCCTCTCCCCCTCTCTCTCTCTGTCTGTGACCTGTCTGTCTGTCTGTCTGACCACTGGGCCATTTCACTACGCTTATTTCGACAATGGTTTAAAGGGGAAACAATTAGCGGCGAATTTGTACAATGCTTCCTTTTCTCTCCAACCCCAACTTTCTTTCCTCCATCCCCTCTTCTATTTCTCCTCTCTCCTCAGGAGGGGAGAGATGGGTGGAGATGGATTAGAGGGGATAATAGATGAGAGATGATCGTCAGCTCGCGGTTCTGTCAGCTGTGACCTTTGCCAGCTGAGTGACCAGACAGAGAAGCGAGTCATTACGAGTCTTTATCCTATTGTGTGTCTGTCGCTGCCCCGCTGAGGAAAGAATAGCTCTGTCATTTAGAGGAAGAATACTTATTGATGACTGAGGATGAAAACCTTGTATCTCCAAAAAAAAAAAAGTTTATTTTTCAATAGTTAAGAACAAGCAGTCCACTTTTTCGATCGTACAGTGGAGTTTATGTCTCCTTTGCTGCAGGGATGTAGAATTTAAAAAAAAAGACTAAAATTGGAGTTGCAAGGTTCTCACACGATACATTATGCGAAATCAAGATGGAAGGCCAATGGATGTTGGGGGTCTAAGAAAGAGCCAACAAGCCATCAATTGAAAGGGTGAATACATGAATTGCATGAAATCTTAAATTGGGTCTTGGTTTTTCTTTGACCTCTGTTGAGGGTCCAAGGCTGGGGGATGTCGTGTACTAACCATTTATTGTTTTCACATGTTGGGCACTGTGAAGCCCTTTGAGACTGTAACGGTGATTAAGGGCTATACACATAAATGTGATTTGATTTGATTTGGATAAGTCATGGAGGGATATTTTGAAAACTAAAATTCTAAAATTCACAACTGCTCTCAATTGCTTGGACTTTCTGGTGTCAAAGTGCATGGTAGTGGATGAAGAGATGCTCCAGGTCTGCCTTGTGGTTGGCGGAAAGTAACAATGTCGAAGGACCTTAAAAAAAAAATTAAAAAGTTTAGGAGAGAAGACAGCTCTAAAATGAATGGAGGTATGTGTTAGATGGTGAAAAAGAAGGCATGGCGCTCCTCCTCCTCTCCTTCTGAGGAGAAGATTACTAGTTGGAATGAAGCAATGAAGCAGGAACTAGAAAATCATATGGACAAGGAGAGGCATAGGGATGTTGGGATTCCCCCAGATATCCAAGCCTTAATACCAAATGGATTTAATGTCTTGCGATGGAAGGTGGCCATTCAGGTTGCCAGCTCCCTGTTCAGATCCGGCTTGGGTGTACCCTATACGTATACAAGGGTGGACACACCAGGCTCTGGTGGATTCAGGTCGCTGTAAGACTATGATGGACCACCGTCTGGTTCGAGCTGGGGCATGGTGGAGACACGGTTGGTGTCTGTATGGTATGTGCATGAGGATATTCATAGTTATCCTGTGGTAGCAGTGGAAATTGAGATTCCAGGGGAAAGACCACAGAGTCGAGGCCATGGTAACCTCCCATCTTTTGCATCTCCTGATGTTAGGGACGGATTGACCTGGGTGTAACTCAAGTAAGGAACTGCACAGAGGAGCATTCAAGACAGCAGTGTATGTTTTGTGCAGTGATGACTTGACACTGAGAGAGAGGAACAGGGTGAGGCGGAGTCAGTTCGAGAATTTCTGCCTTCTAAGGGCCATGCCACTCCCAAGCAGAGGCTCTGGCAGCCTGGCAGGTCATTTGGACAAGAGAACACTGAGCCTGCTTCTATGGGCCGAGCCTTCGTGCAAATGTGCGTAGGTGGTGCACTGCCGTAGTAGTCAACTCCACCGGCCACCCCAAAGACGCATTTGCAATCTCTAGTCCAGAAGGATAGCCAGAATTTAGGTAAAAGGTTGGATCTTCTGTTATTTGTAGGGATGGGGGTGCTCATGTCTCCAGAGGGGTTTCCCCTTTTGAACTGCTGTATGGCTGACAACTCAAGGCTGGATTGGACTGGATTAAGGAAAACTGGGAGGATGGTGCAAGCTCCAACAAAAGTGAAATTCAATATATCTTGGACCTTAATACACTGGGTCAGATAGCAAGGTAGAATTCGCTCCAGGCAGAATCCCAAGAGAGTTCGTAACAGGAGACACAGTTCTTGTATTGCTTCCCTCTTGCAGCTCAAAATTACTTGCCAAATGGTGAGGGCCATTTGTGGTCACACGGTGAATGGGAGACATTGATTATGAGGTAGCATTATCCGACAGGGGTGATGCACCGCAGAATTACCATCTCAATCTCCTGAAAGCTTGGAGCAAAGAGATCCCAGTTTATCTACGGCTATTATGTTGATTGAGAGTTTGGATCAAAAGGTTCCAAAAATTCCCAATCCAAGCTCTAATCCTTTGTGATGACCAGGGCTGCAAGTTAGCACATTCACTTCCTCGGTTGTCCTCCCTTCAGCAACAACATTTCTGACGTACACAAAGTAGAGCTTTCTGTTCCTCAGCAAGGGAACAAAACCAGCCAAATCCATCGTGGCAACTTCTACTCCATTGGGACCCCAAGCAGCATGGATAGAATTCTATACTAAATAAAACCCATTGATGTACTTCTAAGCTGGCAAAATGCTCCACTGTAATAAATATTGGGGCAATTATTGAGAGTTGTTATACTGACAATACTGACATTAAACACATTGATCACTGGGCATGCCATTGCCTCTCTGCATCTGTAACTTATAAAACAGAAAAAGACAAAGAAGCAGATAAAGACTGGTGTGTAGAGGCCTGACATCGAGGAGCCTATCCACCTGCTTCCTCTTTCCTGTTACAGTCGGCCATGTACAGGATGCTTCTATTGTTGTTGGTGGTGGAGGTGGTGGTGGTGCCAATGTTCATGGCAGTGCTGCACTGCTGTTTGACTGTCGACTGTGTATTGTCCCTTTGACTGCCAATGACAGCTTGAGGAGTTCCCAGAGCGGAGAACCACCTCCCAAGATTTTGCTGTGCTCTCCCTGATCTGTCCCAGTCCCGATCGGAGAATGAAATGAAGACAGAAACGCATTAAATTAACGCAGCCTACATAAATGGTTTGTTTACTATGTATTCACGTAGGCCATTTTTTCATTAACCTTTTTGTTTGCAAACTTCATTCCTTCAAACACTTAATCAGTCATGGCAATGTAAAAAAAAACAATGTCGCTTGGATTGGCAGCCATTCTTCATCCTTGCACCTTGGGGATTCCCCCCTTGCCTCAAGGAAAAACCACAGCCAGGAGATTTAATTTGGAAGTGAATGCAGCCCGTCTCTCACTGGGCCAGAAAGTGGAGCTTCACCTTTGCCAGGATGTGCTAACCTCATACACCACCCACCACTATGAAACATCCCATGGGGTGGTGTAACCCTAGCCTTTGCATGAACCCAAGCAAATTTGGATTTGTATCTAAGTCATCTTAAGGAAGGGGAAGGCACGAGGGAGAAGAGGAAAAGTATAAATGAAATGGAGCACGTTACTCAGTCTCCAGGTGTTTCTTTATTTTTAAGAACAGTACACCACATTTTGGCGAAAAAGATGGGATATTTCTGTGCCTTCCTACATGGCTGAAAATGTTTGAAAATTAAATGCTGGTTATCAACGGGAGACGGTTGGACTGAAGAGTGGAAGCATGTGGTTTTACTTCACGCACTTCATATGATATTGCTTCCCTGTGTTCATTTCTGGGCCTCACATCATGGTACTGTACGTTCATTCCTGACTTCTGTACCATCAGTTGAAATGACCTGTTGAGGCTGAGCAAAGCTTTTTTTAAACTGAAGAGACCCGCAGACTCTCCATGGCCCTCGTGCTCCATGAAGATGAGCTGCACATGTCGGGAATCCAGCTGAGAAAAGCTGGGAAAATGACAATTCTTTGCTGAAAGGTATATAAAGGTGTATAAAGAAATTACATTTGTTTAAATACCAGTAAAATGTCAATCGTAACTTGCAGGGTTCCTACACACTTTCCATGTCAAAATTCCATCCTTTCGCCAGACATTGATTTTTTATTCTATACCTTCATTTCAGGATTTCAAGGTTTTGGTAATTGTTCAATATTGTGCATGCTCATAGTGGTGGGGCAATATGACCAAGCCAATGAAGCCATAGCTTTCTGTAAAAGATGATTTTTGATTATACTGCTACCAGTAATTTATCACTTAATATTTAAAAAAATACATTACCTAAAAAAAAAAGTGACCATTTTCAAGCAGATATGTTGAAGTGATAATCTGTGATAATACGGCAACATCTTTGGTGCTAACCGGTCATTGCTGTGGCGTTTTGCACTGAACTTCCAAGGGATCATCTTGGAAAGGCAATGCTAATGTTCACTCTAGTTTTGGCTCGGAGACGGTCGCTCTCCTTTTTAGCATGCTTGCCTTCCTCTGAACAATTAATCTGTTTCTTGGATCTTTTCTTTGTCTGTTCAGCCACACTGCTCATGCTAACTACCCAGTTCTTCTTCTGTTTATTCCAAACAAACCGGTAACGTAAAAAGGCATCACTTCCTGGGCGTCAGAGGATTTTTATCGGGAAAGACCTACCAGACACCGGGTGTTTAGAACAGTAAAAGTAAAGGTTTTCACGAACTGGCTAGAGGTTGAATCACTGTTGTGTAACATCAACCAGTGATGGAGAGTAGAAAACTGATTTCATGTAAAAAAAAAAAAAGATTTACATGAAAATCGCTAATGTGCGTATTCAAAATGGTAGAAATCTCTTTTTGGTTTTAATTGTCCTATTTCTGACATTAGTATGTTAAGATTTTAGTGTGTCATACCTCAAATTCAATATCAATGGTAATTCCTGTCTTTCTTGAAAACAATGTTTTTCATGGAGAGAAGAGACAGGTATCAGCTGGATGTATGTGTGTGTGTGTGTGTGTGTGTGTGTGTGTGTGTGTGAGATATGCTTAATGAGCATCAGGTATGTTAACTAGCGTCAAGCCAGGTACCAGACAGGTTCCGACATGCAGCGGGGGACCCCAGAGCTCATGGATGTCCCTCATACTGCCTGAGTGAAACCACTTAGCTAGGTTCTCCGGAGGACACGGCATCACCCTCTACCAGTTTAACTGTCCTTCACATCGCCTCGGCGGACGTCGTCCCACGACGGCATCGCCAGTGGCCCTGACGACCTCTGTCCGCGACCCTCTTAGGAGGGCGGAAGGAAGAGGAAACGAGGCCCTTGCAAATGATAAAGTCGCACTTTGGGCCCCCCAACATGTGTATCTCCGTGTCTTTAGTTTGATGTAAAAAAAAAAGAGAAAAACTGAAAAAAAAATGCTCACCTTAGCAACCCCCCACCCCCCCAGCTTCCTCTCCCAATTTCTCTTAATACTCTTTCATTTTGCCCATGTCTGTCTTTGCAACCCTCCCACCCCTCCCTCTCTAGTTTTTTAATCCCTCCATCCCAGCGTCTTTTCCGCTCTCTCTCATTGCTTTTGCTCACTTCATTCCCTGTAGCGTCTGCCTTGCTCAACAGCTACACCGAGCTGGTGACTGATAGCTGGTCAGTATCTTTATTCTTCTTCTACTATCTATGACAGTGGCGATGCTACCTCCCCCTCCATCCACACACACCTCATAGCTAGGCTGCTAGGCTGTTAGTGTTAGTGACAGCTGACTGAACGGGTTGATGGGTTGGCACCAGCTGCACACACACACAGCCAACCACACAAAGGCATAAAAACACTCAGAGACTCTATCTTGATAAGAATACATTTTGAGAAATGACATCAATAAGCCTACTTGCTGAAAATGTCCTTGTCTCCATTACTGTAAGAGTTATGGCATTAAGTTTTGTTTTTTTTAAATGCCAATTGTTCTGTATCGTTGCTGTCCTGCAGAAACCTTGTATGGTCATCTTTTTCACTCTAATTGATAGACAATGATTTTTATTTTTTTGGTTTCCAAGAGCATAATTACTACTACTATTTTTAATGGGACTGTCATCTCAACTTTAGCACCACATTTCTGCTTTCTATGCAGTACTTCCTTTTGCCATTTGAATTCACATCCACAGCTAAATGGCAAAAGTTTCAGTTTGACGTTGTAATTCACAGCGTAGCTCAGTTATTTGAAACCATATTATGTGTGTACATGTGATGGTGAAGCTTTGTCTTCCTCTTCCTCCCTCCATTCCTCACCTGTCAGTTCTGTAGAGGGCTCTGTGTCTCCACCTAGAGGCCAGGCTATGTACTGCGCACACACAAACACAACTGTAGAGCAGATAGTACAGGATGTTAGTTAATGTAGCAGTTGTGAGACAAAGAGATGGTGATCGTGGAGGCTAGTTACCCTGAAATCTCAAAACCATCAAAGCTACCCTCAAAACAAAGGAAACAAGAAAGTTCTGAGTCATTCAGTCCTGAAAAGGCGGTCGCTTTGTGGGAATCGATCCAATTAGCTTACATTCTAGAGGTCATACTTTTGGGGATAAACTGAAACGCCTCAAACGAGAGGCGTCTTGGATCTATTCCCTGAGGGCTACCTTTCCAGGACTTAACTTGTTTTTTATGTGGAACTGATGAGAGATACTTTCTGGCACATGGGAATGTTATTGTAGTAAATCAGGTATCAGATTATAGTTATAGTTCTGTTGCCTAGTTCAATTCCCGATGTCCTAGAGCACCTGTGGTTGTTTCAAGATTCAAGATTCAAGAAGTTTAATTGTCACATACACACACAAGGTGTGTAGTGAAATGCAAAGTGGCAATGCTTAGCAGAAATGTGCAAAATAACAGGTTCACACTATTTACAATAACCAACACAATATTTACAATGTCACAGTTTTTAAGAGCTCTATATAAAAAACAACACAATATTTACAATAAGAGCACTTTATAAAAAAAATATAGTAAAAAAAGGGAAAATTGTATGTATAATATAATATAAATTATGTGTAGTCTTTACCTAAGTGTGTGTGTGTGCATAAGAGGGGCAGTGTGTGTGTCTTGGTGGGGGCCCTGGTGAGGTCAGAGTTCACAGTCCTGATGGCCTGAGGAAAGAAACTCCGTCTCAGTCTCTCTGTTTTGGCAGCGTGACTACGGAGGCGCTTGCCTGACCGCAGCAGCTGAAACAGTCCGTTGTTGGGGTGGTGAGGATCCTTCATGATCCTGCAGGCTCTGGTTCTGCACCTCCTGGTGTACAAGTCCTGCAGGGTGGGGAGTGTAGTTCCAATAGTGCGTTCAGCCGAACGCACTACTCTCTGCAGAGCCTTCCTGTCCTGAGCGGAGCTGCTGCCAAACCAGGCAGTGATGCTTCCTGTCAGGATGCTCTCCACAGCTCCAGAGTAGAAGGACTGAAGGATCCTCCGGGAGACTTTAAATTTCCTCAGTTGCCTGAGGTGGTAAAGGCGCTGCCTCGCCTTTCTCACCAGAGTGTCAGTGTGTGTGGACCATGTGAGATCTTCGGTGATGTGGACTCCCAGGTATTTATACCTGCTCACCCTCTCCACAGTAGTCCCATTAATCCCCAGTGGTGAGTACGTCCTCTGTTGTTGTGTCCTCCTAAAGTCCACAATCAGCTCCTTAGTTTTGGTGACATTCAGGAGGAGGCTGTTGTCCTGGCACCAGAGTGACAGATCAGCAACTTCCTCCAGGTAGGCCTTCTCGTCGTTGTTGGAGATCAGGCCCACCACCACTGTGTCATCCGCAAACTTAATGATGGTGTTGGAGCTGAACCTGGCCACACAGTCATGTGTGTACAGGGAGTACAGTAGGGGGCTGAGGACGCAACCCTGGGGGGATCCTGTGTTCAGGGTGAGGGGGTTGGAGGTGTGTCTACCCACCCTGACCACCTGGGGCCTGGCGGTCAGGAAGTCCAGGATCCAGGCACACAGGGGGGTGTTCAGTCCCAGCTCAATCAACTTGCCAGCCAGTCTGGTGGGGACTATGGTATTGAAAGCTGAACTATAGTCAATTAACAGCAGTCTCACATAGCCCCCCTTCCGGCTGTCCAGATGAGAGAGTGTGGTGTGCAGTACCTGGGAGACAGCATCATCCGTGGATCTGTTGGGACGATAAGCAAACTGCAGCGGGTCCATGGAGCAAGGGAGGAAGGCGCAGATGTAGTCCTTTATCAGCCTCTCGAAGCATTTCATGACCACCGAGGTGAGGGCCACCGGTCGGTAGTCATTCAAGCATGCTGGAGAAGCATTCTTGGGCACAGGGACAATAGTGGATCTCTTGAAGCAGGCGGGGACCACAGACTCAGCCAGGGAGATGTTGAATATAGTGGTGAACACTGGAGCTAGCTGATTAGCACAGGTCTTCAGTACTCGCCCAGATATGCCATCTGGACCAGCAGCTTTCCTGGTGTTCACCCTCATCAGAGCCCTCCTCACACTGTGCTCGGTCACAGAGAGTGTGTGTTCATCCCCAGCGGTAGAACTCACTCCGGTTGCGCTAACGGTGATGTTATTAGCCGGCGAGCAAGCGCTGTTGTTGCTAGCCTCAAACCGTGCATAGAATGAGTTCAGGTCCTCCGCTAGGGATGCGTCGGCACTCACAATTGCGGGGGGTCTGCCCTGGTAGTCCGTTATAGTCCGTAGCCCCTGCCATAGGCGTCTGGTGTCGCGCTGCTCCATCTGCGACTCCACTCTGTCCCTATACCTCCTCTTGGCCTCCTTCACCGCCCTTCTCAGTCCATAGGACGCTGCCTTGTGCTCGTCCATGTTGCCGGATACAAGACCGGAGTTATAGGCAGCAGTGCGGGCGTTCAGAGCGTCGCGGATGGATTTATCAACCCACGGTTTTTGGTTAGGAAAGGACCTAACTTTCACCGTGGGGACGATGGAATCCACTAGCGTTGCTATGAAGCTCGTTACTACTTCCGTAAACTCGCTGATGTCCCTGGAACTGGATTGGAACATGTCCCAGTCGACGTCACGCAGAGCGTCCTGTAGCTCAGCCTCTGATTGGTCAGACCACCGCTTTACGTCCCTCGTCACTACCGCTTCCCGTGCTATCCTTTGTTTATACTCCGGTAGCAGGAAAATGGCGGCATGGTCTGATTTGCCGAACGGAGGGAGAGAGACAGCCTTGTAGCCTCTCTTGAACGGCGTATAGCAGTGGTCCAACGTTCTTTCCCCTCTGGTAGCACACGTAATGTGCTGGTGAAAGTTCGGCATGACTTTTTTTAGGTTCGCCCTATTAAAGTCCCCAGCCACCACCATAGCCGCGTCGGGATGCTTGTTCTGATGCCGACATAACACATCATGTAGGTCCGATAGTGCTACGTCGGTGTCCGCTTGTGGTGGTATGTAGACGGCTGTGGTGATGACCGAGCTGAACTCCCGGGGAAGGTAGAATGGACGGCATGAGATAGTCAGATGTTCCAGGTTCGACGAGCAGGAACGAGAAAGAGTCTTAATGTCCTTGGGGTTGCACCACTTGTTGTTGGTCATGAAGCAAACCCCTCCACCCTTAGATTTGCCAGACTCTTCCGTTCTATCCGCACGGAAAACAGAGAAGGACTCGGTTGGGCATATGACTCGATCCGGCACCAGCGGGGTCAGCCATGTTTCCGTCAGACAAAAGACGTTACAATCCCTTATGTCCCGTTGGAATCTAATCCTCGCCCTAACATCATCCAACTTATTATCCAGAGACTGGACGTTAGCAAGAAGGATGCTGGGCAGAGGTGGACGGTGGGCTTGAACTCTGTCTGTTCCGAATTCCGCTCCGTTTTCCCCGATGTTTCCTCCTTCGTCTCCCCGTAGGTGAGTCTCCACTGTTGTTGTTGTGGCTCGCTCGTACTATCTCTGCCGGCCACGCTGGGTCGATGGGAAAAGTGGACAAAAACCTTTGTTTTGCGCAAAAGTTTATGTCCAAAAGTGTGCTGCGTTCGTAGGATGTTAGTGCCGATGTGTTTGAGCAAAAAAAGATATTAAAAACAAACACAAAAACTAAAAAAACGCACAATCTCCGCGGAGCTACCACGACGGCGTCTAGACACGGCCGCGCCATCATCATAACATCATGTTTGAGGATTCCTGAAGCGCTCCTTCATAAGTTTTATTAACCTACCTTATTATACCTATATAGTATATTATTTGTATCGTTAAGATTTATTTTATTTGGAATAAAGTGAAGCAATGTTGACTGTGTTTCTAGCGGCCACACTCTTGACAGCTGCCAAACTAGAGTCCGAACTGAATAACCCAATGTGGCTTGATCACAAGTTAACGTTCTGTTGGATGTAATGTCCATCGCTCCAGAGATGACAGTCTGGAACTAAACTCCCAGGCTTCTCTGCAGCGCGGGTCAGTTTTATCCATGACGTGGTATTTGCAACGCCCAAAAGCACCCGTAGGACACTTGGTGACGGTCGGAGAGCATTGACTGGCCTTCAGCAGTCAGGATGAAGGGAGGATGAATCAAGACATGAGAGGCAGAGATACAGTTTGAAAGAGATAAATAAAAAGGAAAAAATGCAAAAAATATAGTTAAGGAAACCTCAAAATGACAAAGAGTAATAAACAAACAAAAAGAAAACACATTTGAATACCACCAAGCTACTGCAGGGAAATAGTTGGAGGGAGAGGGATGGAAGGACAACGAGAGCGCGAGGAAGAGATAAGTGAAAAGAAGACAGGATGCAAAGAAGACAGAGAGGAAGAAAGGCTCTATTCAGTATTCAAGTATTTTGACAGATAATGTTCATTTTTGGTTTGTTTCTCTACCGGACGGACGGACGGACGCAGACACACACACACACACACACACACGATAAAAGGAAACGCTTTGAGTTCACAGTTTGTTGTTTGAGTGTGCCACTTAATTTAATTTACATTTTTGAGATCATGAATAGATCAAGTGTTACATATTGCCAGTTGAGTTGAGGAGTTCGGGTACATTTTGCACAGATGGCCTATGTTGCCTTCTTAGAAAACTAACATCCCACCAAGATGCAAACACACTGGGTGGGTTTAGGTATTCATACTGCGATACTGGCATGGGGCAAACATGTACTGGTTCTCATACTGGGATACTGGGATGGGGCTGGCCCATAGAGCCATGTTGAACATGTCAGAAATAAAACCTGAATATCTGCCTTTTTTACCCCACACAAATAAAGTTGTTACATTCCCTGTAATAACAAAATAAGACCATGTCAATCACTTTGGGCCGCTGACTCCAAACTTATCGACTAAATCTATATGGTGCAGTAAAAGTATTGCATCATCTGTACTGGCTAGTACTTGAAGTTAAATATTCAGAATCAATATCAGCAGTAAAAACATAAATAAAAAAGTGGTAGGTATTGCGTTATGCTTCCGTTCCGTTGAAAATCTACCAGTTCATTTCACATGGCCAGTTCTAAACACGCGAAAGCCCCATAAGTTGTTTTTTCCACCACAGGAACTATCCAGGAACTTAGGAAAAAGGTTCCTGCTAGCGAGGTAGTACGTTTTGGGGGACCAGGAAGCATTGGGACAGAGTTGCAGGACTGAACAACGCTGATTGGTCAATACAAGCTACGGAAAACATTGTCAAGTCCGCCATCCGCCATGCTTGTTCAATACCGGTAGCAAACTAATTTCGTATATCATAGAACACGTCTCGCAGCTATTTATTGTTTTGGAGAATGGACCGACAACAAACTTCCTCCATGTTTGCTGTTGTTGTGGGGGTCAAAAATGACGTATGAAACCAAACAGTCGCGCTTTTGTCGCCTCACATAATTCC
>JAXDDX010000144.1:477500-572500 GCA_034670405.1 Hoplostethus atlanticus | reverse complement strand
GACGCTAAGCGACCACGGCATGAATAGCCTAACCTCTGGCTGCCACACACACACACACACACACACACACACACACACACACACACACACACACACACACACACACACTTCGGAGAATCTCTCTCCGTTGGTCCTCTCTTTCTGTTAAATGGACCAGAAGGAGCAAATTACCCAGAAAATCCTGTCAGCAAGGGTTGGGACATGGCCACTGTGTGTTTGAAATGGAATGATGGATTGATGGATGGATGAATGAGTAGATAGATGAACAGATAGAGAAGGATAGATCGAGCTCATAATGGCCCCTCAGCGACGGCCGCCAGTGCAGACGGTACATGACGGTGAATTTTTCTTCCCAGCAGACGCCTGAAGATGTCTCGGTCAGCAGGCACTCCGATACCAGTATTCCTGCTTGTAAAAATAGACGGCTTTATTCTACTGATTAACAGATGGGGCTGATTGATTGACGCCGCTCGGTAATGATAATGGACCGAATGAAAAACTAATCTAGATTATGGCGAGCAGATTGAAATATGAATGAAAATGACTCATTTAACCCCTAACAAAGGGAGGAGAGTCCTTTCTCAAATCGACACACACCCACACACACTTGTTTCTATAAAAACTGTGACGCGGTGTCTGCAACAGTGGCTACCCCGGCAACCGGGAGACATAATGTCAATAGGTACTAATGTTACAGGTGGGTCAATCTGGAAAAGTTCACGTAGACTGTGCGGGCAGAACTTGAAAATAAATGCCACTTCATAGATGAGGAAGTGATTCCAAGTCATTTCACCAACCAGAATTTACATTCACCATGCCGTTGTACATCAGGTAAACTCTGGGTGCTTTGGAACTTCAGGATGCCGCCTACCATTGTTGGAGTGACATATCTGGCAACCAATAAAACGTCCAACACCTCGCTCAGCCTGTTTCAGGTCGCTAGGCTAGGTTGGAACTGGGTCTCACGGGTCCAAGGACTCAAAATTTGAGTTGTGCATGTAACATTGCTGTTATTAAGAGATCGGTAGAGAGAGAGAGAAAGCGAGAGGCAGAGACAAACAGACCAGTATAGTTACCAGTAAGGCCAGTTGCTGGTATTTGTGTTTGAGCTGTTGTACTGAGTCAGAGGGACTGGCTCCAAGGATGGCATACAGGTCTTTCTCCGCCGATTCAGACATACCTGGTGAAACATAGATTCACATTAAGACTGATGGATCAATCAAGACAAACCTGTCCAGGCCTTTACATGGCAGCGATACAGGTCATCAGCAAAGAAGAGTTGGCACTAAGTGGCCTGAACTACTGGCTTTCAAGAGAGGCAAGAAAAGAGAGGCTTTTCTTTCAATTTTTTCCCACAACAAAAGTCAACCGACTGTGGGAAAACGTCTCTGCCTATTATTCTACTCTCCAGACGGTCCAACATATCCATGTACTGATGTGTCTTAGAGGTATTGGGTTTTTACTAGGTCCTTGTTGTACTGCCATGTATGAAATAGTAACTTTTATAGACCAGCTGATGGACAGTAACTTACTCTAGTTTTCACTGCAGTAACACTGGAAGTTTGATTTTTCCATTTCAAATAGCTTGTGGAAGCATTTGGCTAGCTAGTAGAAGATTTATTTCAAGTTGGCTAGCTAGTGGAAGATTTATTTCAAGTTCCCTGGTTTCCTGGTGAGTAAAGTCATGTGATTTGATTTAGGTTTTGCATATTGTTTGCTGGACTTATTCATTGTAAGTGGGCTTAATACTTTGTTGAGGATGTGTAACGTTAGCGTAGTAGGCCTTGCTAAGTGTATGATAGCAGTAATGCTAATTGTTAAGCGGTAGTAGTGAGCTATTATTGGTCAATTTGTTTTGTTTTTTGGCAAAAGGTGATCGTAGCAGGCAAGCATCTAACTAGTGCCAAGATAGTTTTCACCTTTTCAATAGAATATTGGTTTAATCTTAATGTGAGATTATGAAAGGACAATATGTGTTGGAATGATCACATCAAGTGCAATTTTCAAGACTTAGTTTTCACCAGTTCACAACCTGTGCTGAAGACAATAAAATAAATGTGATTTACGTCAAATTAAATCAATATACCATGGATTTACAACAATTTGGCTCATTGAAAGGAGTGAGGTATTGCTAAATAAAAAGTCTAATGGTGTAGGAAGCGTCATCATGAGCTAACTATCGTGTTAGCTCCTGTCTTTACTACTACCATTTGATACACATCCTTATCAATATTCTTTCTAGCATAACATGTGAAAAGCATGATGTGTAATCATGGCCGGTGATTTAAAAAACTATACGCTACAAACTGAACTGTTTGTTGGCTTATTTTCTTAACTGGTGATATGTCCTCATAGAATGAGCAGAGACTGTTTGATACACTACTTAAAATAATAATTCTGTTACATCTAATGCTTTTTGGCTACTAGGCAGCCAGCTTCATTCAGTGACCCTTCCTTGGCTTATGAGCTTTTAAAAAAATTACTTGTTTTTGATAGAAACTGGAATAGAGAATCTGGTCTTAAACCAACAACCAGCTCATTATTAGCTGCTTATATAAAGAGCCAAAGGACAACTGAGTGCAATGTGTTAACATTATTGTAGAGCTGCAGGCTAATTCAACACACTGCTGTCTGTGGCTCAGATAAAAAGGATTGTTATGTAGCCTAAATGTGACAGTGTGCCAGGACCAAACTAGATTCCGTTCCAATATTGGTCAATTTAAATTGTTTTATTTATCAACAAAAGTACACTACCGTAAAATAGGATTTAAGACCTTTTCTAAATAGTTTCGAGTCACTCTTCAATTCGGCATACTTCCAATCCGCGAAGCAGCACTTATCTCAGTAAGATTTCAATTTTTGTAACCGGTTCGCCTGTTATTCCCAAAGTCTCCTTCAACCAAAACACACCGAGGAGGGTATATATAATACAGTAAATTGAATTTTATGTTCTGCTTTTTGGATTATATCTATGCCGAATTTAGGATTTCCTCCCAAAGATTCTGAAAAGGTCTTGATTCATATTTTATGTGTATATTTTTATTATCTTTTGCCGATAAGCAAGACCACATTGTCAGGGTTTTGAATGCAGGTTGGCATGACGTTCTGTCCATACAGGAGAAAACAGCACGTATCGCGGCTGAGACCAAAGCAACAACAAACGCTGCCGTTTAACCTATAACTTTAGATAAATACAGAATTTAAGCCAGAAAGAAATCAACGTGGAAAATGTTTACCGTTTAGGTGGCTATGACACTTTCGGCGTGCGGACGACATGTGTGCAACACTTTTAAGAGTCCGCTTGAAAACACGCTCGGCTGGATCGATTCCGCTCTGAATGAATAGACTAAACTAGAATAGACTTTATTAATGAATACACAATAAATAAGGTGAAATAAAAAAGAAAATGCATACAAATCTGTAAATAAGTATATAAATAACAGTGAGCATGAATACATAAATAAATAAGACAATGCATTAACAAGAAAAAGTATTGATATAGACATCATTCCACCATTATTTCCCTATTTATTACTGTATTTCTCCCTATTGTGATAATGAGGCTGTGTCCATTAAACACGTGGGAAGAAAAAGATGGATCCATTCAGAATCCGAAAGCCCTTGAGAGGAATATAGGGAGCCACCTGAACCCGGCTCTGGTTCACTCTGTCTGTTCCAGTGTTGCAAATTACTTGATATAAGTAAACTACGAACCATACGTTTCCCTTTCTGAACTATGTCACAGACCAAAGTGATATTTATTCATCAGCTTGGTTTCAGTGGAATTCAGTCCATAGAACTTACGTTTACCACACTACACTACCCAGCATCCGTTCGATACGAACACAACGGCCTAGTTTGGACTGTTCCAAATAGGTAGTGGGGAACCTTCCATGTAAAGCTAATATTTTGACTTGGTATAGAAGTAATGGCAGTCTGGAACAAAAAGAAAAATCACTTAGCTTGCTAGTTAGCCTACTAGCTAACGTTGCACCATGAAAATGTTATAGTTAGTGATAGTTGTGGTCTTTGGCTACTGTACACTGCCACCATGTAGTTCTGTAACTGCAGAAAATACTTAAAGGACAATTCCGGGATTTTTAAACCTGGCCTCTATATCCACAAAATCGCCTATTATACCGCAAAATAGGTCCAAAAAGTTTCGGAATTGCTCCGGTAGATCGGCTCAGTCGGCAGTCGCGAAACGGGTTCAATGGCTGCAACGTAATCCTACGGGGCATAGGCGCGTGGTCAAAGTACATCCACTAAAAGTGCTTGATTTTGCCACCATGCGCAAAAACGAACCATTGTTGTTGTTTTTTATCTTTGCGAAGAAACAAATACTCTAAACTACGCTTTCTGTACTCCAACACACATCTCCAACGCTGATTTACGTTTAACCCTCTTGCTTTCATAGACCACCTTTGTCACATTTCCACATCCTCTTCCTGCAACAACTCTGAACTCTCAACTCTCATCTCTGAAATCTCGCAAGAGTTGTTGCAGGAAGAGGACGTGGAAATGTGACAAAGGTGGTCTATGAAAGCAAGAGGGTTGACTTGTTGCAGGATGGTGGAAACGTAAATCAGTGTTAGAGACGTGTGTTGGAGTACAGAAAGCGTAGTTTAGAGTATTTGTTTTTTCCCAAAGATAAAAAACAACAACAATGGTTCGTTTTTGCGCATTTCCGAACTGTGCCAACAAAATGTTGAGGAAGAATTTGCGCAGCTTTCATAGAATACCTTTGTCAGGTTTCTACCGTCCTCTTCCCGCAACAAGTGAACCCTCTCACTATAGACTACCTTTGTCCACCGTCCATTTCAGAGCGGGAATTCTCCTTGAGCTAGACTTTAGTTTTCTGGTTAAAAAAGGTCTATTTCTGTAGCGATCCTTTCAGTAATGTTGTCAGACACTTGTCAGACACACGAATAACAAGCTGAGCCCGTCAGTGGCAAAATCAAGCACTTTTAGTGGATGTACTTTGACCGCGCGCCTATGCCCTGTAGGATTATGTTGCAGCCATTGAGCCCGTTTCGCGACTGCCGACTGAGCCGATCTACCGGAGCAATTCCGAAACTTTTTGGACCTATTTTGCGGTATAATAGGCGATTTTGTGGATATAGAGGCCAGGTTTAAAAATCCCGGAATTGTCCTTTGATCTTGTACCCAAGCATTTTTCCTCAAAAGTTACAACAATGTGTACGTCTCGTGATTGCTTATGTAACTTTGGGTGCCGCAAGATGATAAACCAGTCGGTCTTGGTTAGCTTCAGCTCCCTATTGGTTGGTCATCGTCGTTGTGCATTGCCCGATTGGATTTGCTTTACCTCGCTAACAACAAACCATCTTTGTCTGAAACAAATGTCAGTCCTGCCGCACTTCACAGTTAGGCTATAAATTGGCTATTGCAATTTATCACTTCTGCTGCTAGCTGTTTCCAACACAGAGGGAATGTGCTTGGGAATGGTTTCTACTTTCTAAACAACTGCTCCCCATCTCAAACAAAAACAGCGTGGCTGGCCTTGCATTCAATTCCCATAAGCCCAAACCAACCTTACGTATTCGCTTACAGAACAGTTGTGGAATTAGCCATTATTATAAGTCAGTTAACTCCTAGTTTGAGCGTCTGAAACTGAAACTGAAACTGAAACTGAAACATTGTGACAGAGAAGCTGTCACTGGTGGTGGGCAGCACTGGGTAGAGGCACGCCATTATACACACTCGCATACACAAACAGTCCCGCTTTTGTAGCCAGTGCACGCAATACAATCTAACCGGTACATTTTCCCATTTCCCCACATTAATGATACAGGTACCAGTATAATCACTCCATCGTTTATTTTCAATATTACAACTACCGAGATCAGAATCGTTTTGCTGTCTTTCATTCTCCTCTTCTCCTGTGTGTAGTCAGGTGGCGGCCGTGTCCGGGCTGGCTATATTGTGCCATTTCCCGCCTCACGCATGCGCATTAGTTTGGAATGCGCCAATATTTATCGGTTGTGGGGAGTTATTGTATTTTGGTGTTTATGCAGGCCTTTTATGTGTGGAGTGTGTCATTACATATATATAATATTGTAATTAATAATATACATTATATATATACATACATAACTACTGTAATGGAGGGAGTATTTATTTTGATAGTTGGTATGTTCTGGGGGTGGGGCCAGGAGTACTTATATGGGTCCCTCTCCAGGGAGAAGCAGGATGTTGGATTTGGATGTTGGATTTTCGTGGCTGTATATATGTGACCTGCTCTCACAGAATCAGTCACATTGACCCCAAAACACATTGTGGGGTTTTCATATTACTTGAAAGAGGAGAATGTAGGCTTTCCAATGAGACCAAAACCATGTCACTCCTCCAAAAAATTAGAAAGTTATGAGGCGTTCTACAACGAGAGACACAAAAGTGTGGTTTTGAGAAAAAGGCCTTTAAAAAACCTTTCCATTATGACTCTGAACATTCCATTTCTGGGTGGCTGCCGCTTTGACATCTCACAAACAAATGCTGCTTGAGTGATTATTTTAAATAGCAGATATAACATTTAGGCATCTATGTAATGAGGAGAAATTGCTCTTTAAGGTTATATTACACACAGTACACTTACACTATTTATCCACTATTAATGAATCTTTCAAAAGCACCTTGAAGACGTTGTGAAAAATCTGTGACTCCCCTCCCCAACCCCCCACAATTATGGTTACACATAATTAAATTGTGTAAAAAGAAAGACAAACATACTGATATACGTTAAAGTGTTTATGTAAACACATTCTTTATTTGTAAATATATGCTTAATGTATACAGTAGCCTATACAGTGTAGAAGATTTATACCTACATTGCTATAGATTGGTATAAATCTATAGATTGGTATAAATGCCAAGTGCCAAAATATTAAACACATCAGATCCGGATGTCCCACCATAATAAACTTCAGATCCGGACGTCCCACCATAATAAACTTTTATGTATACGCTGCTTACCCAAACTCTATCAAATCTCAAATCTATTGCACGCCCAACCGTCCTGGTAGGGGGATCCCTCTCTGAGTAGCCCCTCCCAAGGTTTCTTCCAATTTTCTCTAAAAGGAGTTTTTCCTTGTCCTCTGAGGGTCTAAGGCTGGGGGATGTTGTGACTAACCATTTATTGTTTCACATGTTGGGCACTGTGAAGCCTTAGAGACTGGAACGGTGATTAAGGGCTGTACAAATAAATGTGATTTGATTTGATTTAAACCCCAAAGTAATATTGCAAGAAAAGATATAACCATATTACATATATCACTAATTAAATCCTTAAATGATTCAATAATTCATCTAGACATTCATCATATCTGCATATGTGATCACCATCAATAAAGTAAGAGGTCCTCTGGTACATCCTTTCTTTTTGCTGCTTCCTTTGGAACAAGCAGTTTCTTTGGATCAGTTCATTGTGCTGCTGACAGGAACATGTGTTTCTCACCTAGGAAACAAAAAAACATCTTAGGCCTACATTCAATTTGTGACAATTAAAATAAATTAACAGAACTCATTTTGTCATTTCAGTGTGAGACCACTCATCTGTAGTTAAATACAACTACAGGGTCCTGTTGACCAGCTAGCTAGCTAGAACTACTCAAAACATTACCTAGTGTTCATTATTACTGAGAACAAGGTTTAAAGAAGATAAGATAAACACACTTGTGTTTACTAATGTTGGCTAGCTCTATGGGATAAGTGGAAAAGTGCTTACCAGCAGTCACATCTCATCTCTCTCGTTTTTTCACCATAGAGAAGAGGATGTAGCAAGACTTTCCCTGATGACATTTGCAGCCACACTTGAAGCTACGAGCTTCTCGATATCCCCTCCAGATCCGTAGCTCACATATTCATCCCATTCATCCGACTCACGGACGGCAGATATTGGGTCTGTTAAAACAAGTGGCTCCATGTCAACATCTTCATCGTTGTCGGTGTCTGAAATGGGCCTGTCAGAGTCCGACGTGTCGCCGGAGGTTTCACTGTTGTTGTCCGTTCCCGTGTCGTCCGAGCCGCTCTCTTCAGCCGTCTCTCGGTCAGATCTCGGTGCCAAAAAATAGTCGTCAATAAACTCTCGCCAGCGATCGCCGGAATCCACAGACAACACTGGATTGCCGAGCGATTTCTTCTTATTTCCGAGACGCCATTGAAGGTCTTGATGATTACGATACTAGCTTGCTAACTTGACAACCAACAGGTGTGGATGCAGCTGGCTAGTCGCCAAATGCCGCGATCAACTTCGCCAAATACCATATCTTGCTTTTATGCTTCAAAGTTATATTTCCACTCCAAAATAGGAAATAATTCATACAGATTATGAAAGCCAAGGCTTTGTTTTATTAAAATTAGTCAAAATACCAAAATGGTCAAAAATAGACTTTTGACATTAAAAGGCGTTTCTACGTAAATCAGCCATTGCGACTTCCGACTGATTCTGTGAGAGCAGGTCACATATGTAAATAGCTTTCCCTTTTTGGACACTCACTTTTGCACATTGTTTTGGATTTTGGGAGCACCAATAAATCACCTTGCACTACAACTGCTATTTTGTGACTGTGCCATTTGTTTGGAGGGTTGAGCGACGTCTCTCGGCTTACACTCCCTAACATTTGGTGGCAGCGGTGGGATGGCCAGTCGCAAAACGATGCGTCCTTTTCGAAAGAGGACCGGGCTTCGGTCCCAAGCAAAACCCTCCAGTGCTAAGAGTGAAGTAGATGACTGGGAAACTGCGGTGACATCAGAGGAGGAAGAGTTTGTGCAGGACTTTGAGGTGCGGGGAGCTAGGCCCAAGTACAGCTCTCAGCGTGAAGCCTCGTCTCCAGCTGTAGAACCCTCATTGGTGAGCTTATTCCAGGACTTTCTCTCTGTTCAGCAGCGAAGAGATGATGCTCTTCGGGAGGAAATCCGGGGCCTGCGGACCACCATGCAAACTACTAACCATCCTGAAGCAGCCGCGCAGTCCACCAGAGGGTGCTCCAGTCTAGGCGGTGGAAGCCCAAGGCTGGAACTGCCAACACCAGGAGCCAGACGAACGTCACTGTTCAACAGCCCAAGCAGTACCCAAGGTCAGAGGGCCTTCCCTGTCCATCTAGCTGACCAGTCCCAAGGGGCCAACCGGCAGCCATTCCTGCGAAAGGAGCCAAAGATGCCTGTCTACCAGCAAGGTGAGGATATTGAGAACTATCTCCTGCGTTTCGAGCGCATGGCAAGGACTTGGCAGTGGCCAGAGGAGGAGTGGGCCTGCTGGCTGGCTCCCCTGTTGACTGGCAAAGGCCTGGAGGCCTATACTGCCATGGATGAGGAGGGGTCCAATATATACCCGGAGCTGAAGGAGGCGCTGCTGTTCAAGTTTGACATTTCACCTGAGATCTACCGTCTACGCTTCCGGTCCAGTACAACACCAGCCGGGGAGTCACCAACGGAGATATATCATCACCTCAAGGGTCTCTACCGGCATTGGATTAGACCAGAGCAACGGACGAAAGAGGAGATTGGAGAGACGGTCATCTTGGAGCAGCTGCTGCAAGTGCTTCCTCCGGACACAAGAACCTGGGTTCGGGAGCACGAACCAAACGACGGACTCACTGCGGCAAGACTCGCCTTGCAGTACCTTAATGCCCGCAAGGGGGTGCCCTTCCGACCAGCCCCTCGAGACCCCAAGAACCCCAGTAACCTCAGGGACACTGAAGGTAATTATGGAGGGGGTGAGAAAGGGGGTACAGATCAGACAGGCCACAGAGGCTTTGTCTGCTACCAATGCCAGCAGCCAGGGCACAAAGCGTCGCTATGCCCACTTAAAAGACCAAAACTGTCGGGGTTATGCTATGTGCCAAGATAAGGGGACTGCATTGACTATGATGATGGTGAGGACCAGGAGAGGGGGGGAGAATCTATGAGGGTACCTGTGAAAGTTAATGGTAAACCAGTTACAGCTCTCCTAGATTCTGGTAGCTCCATGACCTTAATAAATAGTAGTCATGTGCAGTAGATTATAGCAAACAGACCATAGTTCAGTGTGTGCATGGTGACTGTAAGCCTGAGCCTCGGGCAGAGCTCACTGTGGAGGTGGACAAGCAGAAGTACCTGTTGACTGTGGGTGTAGTAGAGAACCTACCGGTGGATATGCTCTTGGGGAGGGATTTGCCTGTGCTGTATGAGCTACTTGGTAGAGGCAAGGATCAGCCCCATGTACCTGTCAATGCAATGTCGGATATGCAAATGTCATATTTTGTCATAACCCGTGCTCAAACCAAGGCCAAGACTGGGTTACAACCACTGCCTGACTTGTGTGATAGTCTGTGCGAGGGTGGAACCAAAGGGCCCAGAAAGTCACGCCAACAATGGCGGTTTGAAAAACATGTAGGTTCCCCCGTACCTGTAACTTTGCCTGATGAGATGTTTGGGGTTAAAGGTTAAATGGGAGGTCCCTGATGATATTGTAACCCTGCAACAGTCTAACCCATCTATCAAACCACTGTATGACAAGGCCTTGTCTGGGGAAAACCACACTGCAGTTTCAGGGGGTTCTGTGTTTTCGATATATGACAACATACTGTACCAGGGGGAAGAGGCAGATAGAAAGTTGGTGGTACCCAGTAGTTGCAGACCACTTGTTCTCCATCTTGCACACACAATCCCGTGGGCAGGACATTTAGGGCATCATAAGACCTACCTTAGGTTAGGCTATCGTTTTTTTTGGCCCTCCATGTACACTGATGTGCAAGCATACTGCAACACATGTTCAGAGTGCCAGAAAACCAGTGCTGTCCGCAGGTCCAACCAAGCTCCCTTGCAACCAATGCCGGTCATCACTAGACCGTTCCAGCGGATTGCGATGGACATCGTGGGGCCATTGGAGAAGAGCAGTTCAGGGTATCAGTACATCCTTGTCGTGTGTGATTATGCCACTCGCTTCCCTGAAGCTTTTCCTCTGCGTTCCATCACCACCCCAAAAGTGATCAGTGCCCTTGTCCAGTTGTTTTCCCGTGTAGGCATCCCGGAGGAGATCCTGACCGACCAGGGAACCAACTTCACCTCTCGTCTGATGGGGCAGCTGCACAAAGAACTGGGGATTACTGCCATCAAGACGACTCCTTACCATCCTGAGACAGATGGCCTGGTGGAGAGGTTTAATCAGACTCTCAAGAGGATGCTCAAGAAGTTTGTCTCAGACACCGGGAAAGACTGGGACAAGTGGTTACCATTTCTCCTGTTCGCTTACAGGGAGGTGCCTCAGGCGTCCACAGGCTTTTCACCCTTTGAACTCCTGTATGGTTGGCCAGTGCAAGGACCACTGGACCTGGTGAAACGAAGCTGGGAGGGGTCAACTGCAGCTTCTGAGGAGAAAGGGATTGTCCACTATGTCCTTCAGATGAGGGACCGGCTGGAGCAGTACCAAGAGCAAGCTAAGCTCAACATGCAGGAAGCCCAAAGTCCCCAGAAGACATGGTATGACAAGCAAGCTCGCCAGCAGGAGTTCAAACCAGGTGATAAAGTCTTGCTTCTCCTACCATCCTGTTCTAGCAAGCTCCTGGCAAAGTGGCAGGGTCCCTTCATGGTGGTGTGGAAGATGGGGCCAACCACCTACGAGGTGCTACACCCAGACAAGCAGAAGAAGAAGCAGAGATGTCAATCTCATGAAAGCTTGGAAAGAGAGAGAAGGTGCCACGAGGAATACATCTCTTCTGGTCCGTCAGTTGTCAGAGGAAGATGACTCGGAGGGCGTAGTGGAGGCCTGGAAGAAACCTGCCAATGTGGACCTCTCTCATCTGGACGGTAATCGGCCAGTGGAGCTGCAGGTAGTATTCGGGAACTTCCCACACTTGTTCCAGCAGAAGCCAGGACGGACCACCACCCTGAAGCATTCCATTCGGATTAAGCCTGACCAGTATCCAGTGCGCCAGCGCTGCTACAGAGTGCCTGAACGACTGATTGGGGCTCTGAAGGATGAGATCCGGACCATGCTAGAGCTGGGGGTCATCGAGCATTCAGAGAGTGAATGGAGCAGCCCCATCGTCATTGTACCCAAGAAAGATGGGTCCCTTGGGGTCTGCATTGACTTCCGGAAGTTGAATGCCATCTCCTTCTTCGATGCCTACCTGATGCCCCGGATAGAGGACCTCCTTGAGAGAATTGGAAGAGCCAATTGCATCACCACCCTGGACCTCTGTAAGGGGTACTGGCAGGTTCCCCTGGACGAGCAGTCAAAGCCGCTCACTGCCTTCAGGACTCCACTTGGGCTCTTCCAATTCACCACCATGCCCTTTGGACTCCATGGTGCGCCAGCAACGTTCCAGAGACTTATGGACCGGGTGCTCCAAGGTTGTGAGGACTGTAGTGCGGCCTACTTGGATGACGTGGTGATCTACAGCCGAACATGGGATGAGCATCTGGAGCACCTGCGCAGAGTTCTGGGAAAGATCAATGCCGCTGGACTCACCCTGAATCTGCAGAAATGTGAGTGGGCAAAACAGGAGACAAAGTACCTGGGCTATCATCTAGGACGAGGGGAGGTTCGGCCTCAGGTGGACAAGATAGAGGCCATCCTCAACAGCCCCCGACCCTGCACAAAGACCCAGGTGAGTATCGAAGGTTCATCCCTCAATTCTCCACTCTGGTCTCACCTCTGACCAGTCTCACTGGAAAGCTGGCCAGCAACCCAATGAAGTGGACACAGGAATGTGAAGTTGCCTTTCAGGCCCTGAAATCCCACCTGTGCTCTTCTCCAGTCCTTCAGAGTCCGGACTTTGAGCGAAGATTCCTGGTCCAAGTGGATGCCTCTGGGGTGGGCATTGGGGCAGTGCTGGCTCAGGGAGACCCAGGGGAAGAGCGTCCAGTTCTGTACCTGAGTCGAAAACTCCTGCCTCGGGAAACCAGGTACTCCACCATCGAGAAGGAGTGTCTGGCCATCAAGTGGGCACTAGACAGCCTGAGGTACTACCTCCTTGGTAGGGAGTTTGACCTCGACACCGACCACAGAGCCTTGACCTGGATTCAGACCATGAAGGATCACAACTCCAGAGTGACCCGCTGGTATTTGGAACTCCAGCCCTTCAAGTTCCAGGTACGGCATAAGGCAGGGAAGGAAAACGTGACAGCGGATTACCTATCTCGGCTGCCTAACGTCGTTGCCTCAGGAGAAGAGGATGGTAATGTGACAGAGAAGCTGTCACTGGTGGTGGGCAGCACTGGGTAGAGGCACGCCATTATACACACTCGCATACACAAACAGTCCCGCTTTTGTAGCCAGTGCACGCAATACAATCTAACCGGTACATTTTCCCATTTCCCCACATTAATGATACAGGTACCAGTATAATCACTCCATCGTTTATTTTCAATATTACAACTACCGAGATCAGAATCGTTTTGCTGTCTTTCATTCTCCTCTTCTCCTGTGTGTAGTCAGGTGGCGGCCGTGTCCGGGCTGGCTATATTGTGCCATTTCCCACCTCACGCATGCGCATTAGTTTGGAATGTGCCAATATTTATCGGTTGTGGGGAGTTATTGTATTTTGGTGTTTATGCAGGCCTTTTATGTGTGGAGTGTGTCATTACATATATATAATATTGTAATTAATAATATACATTATATATATACATACATAACTACTGTAATGGAGGGAGTATTTATTTTGATAGTTGGTATGTTCTGGGGGTGGGGCCAGGAGTACTTATATGGGTCCCTCTCCAGGGAGAAGCAGTCGGGTTGTGCCCAGGAAAGTACCATTATTGCTGCTCCTGTGGTCATTGTGGATGTTGTGGATATTGTGGATCTGGATGTTGGATTTGGATGTTGGATTTTCGTGGCTGTATATATGTAAATAGTTTTCCCTTTTTGGACACTCACTTTTGCACATTGTTTTGGATTTTGGGAGCACCAATAAATCACCTTGCACTACAACTGCTATTTTGTGACTGTGCCATTTGTTTGGAGGGTTGAGCGACGTCTCTCGGCTTACACTCCCTAACAAACATCTTATTAGCATATTATTGAGCAGCAAATACACAAATAAATACTGAAATTACTGAGTAGAGAAATGAGTAGGGAAATAAATGAATACAAATATTTAAATGAATTATTTTTTTTATTTTTTCATTTATATATTGACACATTTCAATTATTATTTTCTACATGTATTTATTTTTGTATTTATTAATAGATTTTATTCATTTATTTATTTCTCATTATGACTGATTCTGTCCTCCATAGTCAATATAACATAATAAATCACTATTGATGAAAAGTGAAAATGTATACAAATATTTATATGTATGCAACACCTACAAAATGAGAGGAAAACAAAATATTAGGAAAAACAATATCTAGCATATTTACAGGATGTGCTAATTGACATTAGCAGGTCTACAGAAAACCATGCACATGTACATACTGTATGTTATCTAGGCAGAAGCACACTGTTACACCTTATCAGACATACTCAAATTATAAATGTATATAACATGCAATTTAAATATATTTGACATTTTGAAAATTTGAAAATACCAGTACAGAAGTCAAAGAAACAAAGTTGGATTCTACTGTTGAAGCCTTTCAAAGTCAGAAAAGAGCAACATAGAGCTGCATGCTAGGAAATCTGTAGATCCTGACTGATCTGTTAATTGAATTGGGAACAGAGGACAGGAGGTGACACAATGACACCTCTATGATGATCTGACTTCCTGTCTGTCGCTCATTACTGGCTCTTTAACAAGACCAGGGAGGATGGACGGGTGGAGGAGGGAGGGAGGGAGGGACAGAGCGAGAGACAAGCAGATTGACAGATTGTTATTCAGTTAATTATTTCTTCATTTTGGGTGAATTAAGCCTCAATTAGCGAAGTGTCAAAATATTCACAGTGAGAAAATGGAGGGGGTGGGGGGGGGGGGGTTGTGCGTATGTACAGTAGTGTATGTATATATTAGTCAGTTAATCACTGCAAACTAGTACTAGAGACAATGGAAATTGTAGCTTCGTATACCCCATTTAGAGTTGCACATATTTTGCTATTTTTTTTCCTTGTACAGACGCAATGAAAGACCCATCAGATAAGTCTTTCTCTTTTTAGACTTTTTAGTTACTCACTTATATAGCTTTACATTAAAGCTGCACTATGCAATATTTTTTATGTAAAAATATACCCATCTTCTCAGCCTAAATCACAAAGTGGGGCCGCAACCCCAGAAGAGCATCCCATCCCTGCTAATTGAAATGCTTGTATTTGTCCAAATTAAATTGTATGGTCACTGGCGGGAAATCTTCTCCACACAGGAAATGACAAATCAAAACTCAAGTGTGAAATACACAAGTGTTACTCCCGGACGTGCTCTGTCCAGAGAAAGCCGGACTCGCTGACGTTAGATACTTTGCCTCTCTCGTCCCTTTTGGTATCCTTTGGTATAAAGAGATCACAGACCGGCTGGGACCTGGTCATTTAACACATTTCCATATCAATTAGCGAACAGCTGCCTCATAGCACCTCCAGGAGCATAGTCAGCAGCTGAGTCAAGCAGCCACAGATAGACAGGATAAAACTGCCTTCAAAATAAAACACATTTGTCACTTTTGAAAAAAAGTTATTTGAGGTGTAAAATCAATTGTATGTTTGTTCCCTAAACTGTCATATGGGGGGGGGGGTGTTGAATATTCCAAAGCACCAGGATCAATAGAGATTTTCACCTGTTTTCAGTAAACCTGACGAAACAACTGAAACTTGCTCTACCGTGTTGTTTATATCACGAGCTTGAGAACTCCATCTTTCACACGGTTTAAATGGGAGTTCACGGCTATCCACTCTGTGGTGCTCTGAAGCATCGTGTTCTCCATGATCAGAACAAAATTCCTCTGGTTTCACTTCTTTTTCATTGTCGTTACTGGGACATCGGGGTGATGGTTGAGCAAGCCATTTGGAGATAAATCATTAATAGTTTGGAGCTTGGGTTTATTTGTCTGGTCAGTGGTCACTGATCCCATTACAAACTTGTAATGGGTTGATCACATGGACTGAACGCCTACAAATACAATTATATATTCTTATCAGCCCAACTCCAATGCCAACTAAACACCCGACAGTGAGGTCTCTCCTATTATGGAATTGATCCTCTGATCCATGTCGGATAGCACCACAGTGCCCTGCCGTCCTCCTGTGGCTGATAATATGCTCCTACTTCTCCTTATTCTTTTTTGCAATCTAGTTTCATGTGGAACCATTTGTTTTTTTTACCTCAGAGCGGTGTGTGTTTCTGCTGAAACAGCATTGACAGCATTAATAATTTCTTGCCATGCTTTACTTTTATCAGTTCCTGTGACTGCACTGCTGATGCTTCTGAAAAAGCTTTTTTCTCATGCACGCATGAGTGCAACACTTCAATTTTGGACTTTACACGACCCTTCAGTCTGCACTCCTTTTATGGTGTTGAACCAATTTACGAACGATTGGAATTCATCATCTCAATTGTCGTCAATTATGTGTCTGAGCTCTTGTTTATTGTCTCTTGTTCATTTGACACTTATTTGTCTTAGCTCTTGTTTATTTGATTCTCTTATTTGTCTCATTTGTTTAAGATATAGTAGGTTGCTAACTTATTGCACTCTTACCTTAACACTAGTTATGCTCTTAGTTGCTTGTTTAGGAAGGAAATGCACTTACGATTTCTGGTGACTAGTAGTTTTCTTGCCTACCTATGTTGAATGCACTTATTGTAAGTCGCTTTGGATAAAAGCGTCTGCTAAATGACTGTAATGTAATGTAATGTAATCATCTGACACACCTGTTCTACGCACAAATCGCAGTTTCCCACACATTTCATGAATCCCACATTGGTATTTTCATACGCATATAAATATTTACAGATTTAAAAATTATTTAAAGAAAGGTTTTGTGAATGAGGCCCATTGTCAGTTCCACTTAAGCCTGCCTACACTTTGGCTGCACTACCAAGCAAACTGGCTTGCCTCACGTGAAGGCGTCAGCAACGCCTTTTTTTTAGTTTTTGTTATCTTGAGATAATGAGATGATTAAGGCATGATCACGAGAACTTTGATATCTTGAGAGAAAATGGTATTAAAAAACATTGCGCAATCCTGGCCACTCTAGGCTTCCGTACATAATCACTCATTGCAGTGAGTTAACCAAGCGTTGCTTTTCTGGATGCATAACCTGGTTCTCCGAAGCCTGTTCCTTCCTGAAAGGCCTTGCTTTTCCACCAATGCAAATTCACCACTGACAACTGCAGGCTCACCATGCTTTTTACTACACTTTCCACTTGGAATACAAAAACACAAGCAGTGCATGGATGTGTAATGGCATTTATTACACTTAATTCATTCGATCAATGCAGCTCATGTCAGCTTCAAAAGTGATGAAATCGATCTAATCCACTTTACATGACGCACTAGGGGCATATACAGTATCAATCAGCAATATCTTTGAATATTTCACTTTTACTTTACCACTCAAGTTGAGCTTGTCACTTGCGTTGTCTATGCGTGCTGCATTCAATAATAAGTCAGTGACAAAAATATTGTTTTCATGCAAAAATGAATCATTGATTGAAATAATGATCCAACATAAGACATTTTGAACAACAAATAATAAATGTGATTCAAACATAACAAAAAAATATATAATTATGGCCAAAAGACTGTGTGAGTAACTTGAGTCATCCCATAATAGTTAATTAATGCAGTTTACTATTAATTCATTTTGCATTGTGATATATTATGATGTTTGACTACATATTGGTTAAAGTACAGTATACTTAAAGTACCAATTTAAAATAAAGAATTAAAAAAGTATATTCCCCATATTCTTGATATTTTACAATGAAATATCAACAGGCAATATCAGCTGTCAGATGAAGTAAAAAAAAAAAAGACAAAACTTGAGACATGAGGGTTCTGTAGGACAATGGCCGTGGTTACACCTGTCGTTTCATGCGATCTCGGTAATCGGAATCTGCTAATCGGAACACACAAGTGGTGCTTCTACACTTGACAGTTAAATGCGAGCTCTTTGGCCAGATATGTGTTCGGATTTCCAGTTCCCGCGCAGTATTTAAATAACCATAACAACAATCCCTGAAAATGGTGCTGGGTGTGCGGGAGATTATGCTCCTTTACTTTATGTTAAGAATTGTGTGTAGTCGCGGTAGGGTCCGTACAAGGCGTTTGCTATTGAGGAGACAACAGCAGCGGCGCGCAATGTGCTCATTCATTGTGGTTCTTGGTGCAACAACATCTGTGGAGAGAAGCATGTGGGTCCGAGAACGCAGCCAGCACTGGTGGGAAAACATCGTCCTTCAAACATTTACTGATACAGACTGGTTGCTGAACTTTCGTATGTGAAAGCATACGTTTGATCACATCTGCAAACAGCTACAGCCCGTCTGTGTCGCCAGCACACTCACCTCCGCGCCCCTGTGTCTGTGCGTAAGCGCGTGGCTGTTGCGCTCTGGTGGATTGCCACTGGTTCATGCTATCGTGCTATTGGCCATTTGTTTGGATTGAGTAAAGCATCATTGTCCATGAGGTGTCGGATGCCCTGCACTCCTTACTCGGTAGATACATAAGCATTCCCAAGGGAGAGCGGCTCCGAGATTCGCGGCAGAACTGGAGGGAAATGGGGGTGATTTGATGACGTGTCCCCGCTGTATGCGTTTTGAGATGCCTGATTGCGTCTAGACTATTCAGAGTTCCGAACACAAAGCGAGCTCGTCCACCTCGCGAGGTGGCCTGGCTGATCCGAACACAATGCGAGCACAAAGCGACCTCTGTGCGTCTACACCTGTCACTTCATGCAGCCTGGCGTGATCGGATGACCGAGATCGCATTGAAAAGACAGGTGTAACCACGGCCATAGAGTAGATACGTGTGTGTGTGTGTGTGTGTGTAACCAGACACAGACGTGGAGCAGCTGTTCAGTCGAAATGTGTGAGCTGAAGTAACAACACAAACTAAATACTAAATAACAACAGCAATGTTACATTCCAGTCTCTGGCTCATTAAAGGAAGAAAAGAACAACCAGACAAACAGGAAACAAGAAAAGAGTGAAAGGAAGAACAAACTGCCTACCTGTGTGTGTGTGTGTGTGTCTAGTCTAGTTGCGTGTGTTCAGTGATCCTAAAGCAGCTGTTCATTAGGAAAGTGTGACATATGATAAAAAAAAACCCCATCATAAACAAGGCGGAATAATAAAAGCAGAGACAAGGCGTCGTTCTGACAGACTCGCTGACCCACACAACTCCTCCCTAGTGTTCAGATTCCTACTGTATATCCCGTCTGATTCGACACATATAGACAGATAGGACTGAAGGACGCACACACAGACACACACACACACACACACACACACACACACAGCAACAGCTGTTCATTAGATAGGTGTTAACTACAATAATAATCATCGTCAATAAAAAAAACAACAATAACAATAGTAACAGCTCTAAATCTGGGTCTGTCTCTCATTAGCTGAACGAGACACAGCTGTTATTGTCACTAATAATAATAATAATAATAATAATAATAATAAACTTTATTTGTATTGACACTTATTTATTTTATTCACTCATTATTTATATTTATTTAACATACACTCATTTATTAGTCAATGAATGAGAACAAAGAATTAAGACTAAGAATTGCTGCAGAAAGCACATTTATAACAGTAGATTTTAGGAAGAGATTTAGCTAGCCTTAGATGCTCAGTAGTAAGTAATCAGTAAAATATTAAAATCAATTCTAAAAATAACAGGCAGCGAGTGCAGGGAGGGTAAAATTTGGTGATATTGGCTCCACATTTGGCTCTTGCAGCAGAATTCTGCGTAAGCTGGTGGTTTCATTTTTTTTTTTTAAATCCTCAACCTGTCAAACGTTGAACATCCATTCGAAGCTAAAATACCCAGTACAGAATAATAACCTACATTGTTCAACTGTATGTTGATGTATGACATTGACATTGTGGATTGTGGATTAACCTGTGTAAAGCATCTGCAAGAAACCCAAAATAAATGAACTGCACTGCATCATCTGCTTCTGTTCTGGAGCACAACCAGACAGAGGACTCAGAGGAAGATTACCCAGCGATAGAAATAGAGATTTAATGATGGATATGATGATGAGTTAATAAAGTCTTGACTTTTAATCACACCAGTGAGTGATGATTAGTATTGAATATATATCACAGTATTTGATGAAAACGTGTTGAAAGGAACATGGAGTGAGTTCTTATTTGTTTATATGTAATGATTTACTCTGTGATTATATGTTATGATTTACTGGGTGATTGTATGATGATAATTGTACGATGATCTAATTTGAGGGACTTGTACTTACTTAGGCAAGGCAGATTTATTTATATAGCACATTTCATACACAAGGCCATTGAAAGTGCTTTACATAGAGAATAAATACATAAATAAGTAATAATAAAGAAATACAGAATGAGAATGTTTTTGAAAATGGAGAATAGAAATAATATAAAATGATCAGAATGCATATAAAAAGAGGTCAAAGTGTTTCCCTAAGGCTAATGTTTACGTTAAGTTAAGTGAAGTATTTGGCAAATAATGATTAATAACCAATGAGGGATGAAAGAATGATCAAACAATAGGAGAGGGAGGAGTGCAGAAAAGTATTGAGGATTTCACAGGAGAGAAGAACACAAGAAGACAGAAGAACAAAGAGGCTCCAAAATGAAGAAAATCAAAAAGACTTTGATATAGCCAAAAGACTTGAACATTCAGCCGAAACTGTAAGATGAAGTTCGGACTTCAAGCTGAAACAGACTTCCTGCTGTCACTCTACCCGAAGAGTCTGTCACCATTCGGCAGAGCAACATCCTCCCAATCCTCCTGTTGAAATTGGCAGAAAAGAGTTGCCTTGTCTGAGACTCATCCCCGCCCCCCCGGGGGTCACCAACTGCCTCATCGAAGGCCATTATAATGAAAGATAATCACAGCCTGAGTTGAGTTACTCTCTCTGTCTGGGATATTGACTTTCTCATTAGCCACCCTCTTTTGGTAGGATATTAAAACTCTAAACGTGTCCTAAGGGGTTAAAGTGTACTAGCCCTTTAAATATGGACCTAGCAGTTATATCAACAGTTTCAAAGAGAAGAGGTGAATTTAGCAAGTACCCAGTGTATAGGCCGGTAATTGGGGAAAGCTAAGTAGTTAGAGGGGCAGGCCTTAGGATGAAGGCAGTTGAAGGCTAGGTGAATCTTCTCACTTATCAGTCTACACTTAGAATCCTGTAATGGTGCCTACAGACTACATGACTTTCAAAGTCATGAGATCGCTGTACTGTTCATACAACATAACTTTCTGTCTTGTACTTTATTTAGCCTGCTCGATATCTCTCGCCGATGCGTCAGCTGCAGACGCAGTCTCTTGTTTCGCACCTTTGAACAGTTCACACATAGCGATCGTGTTAGATTCCCAGATGAGATTTGCCTCTGATCTGGGGCTTTTGTCGGCGAGCTCTATAAACTGTCTGCGAGTTGAAAATCAGGGCTACAATCTCGTAGTCTGAATTCGGCATTAGGGTGAATTATCCTGCAGGCTTCAGACCTGCCTCTTAGATAGAGGACTGATCTGAGGTTGATCGGCCGCAGGAAACACCATGGATGTTTATATGGTTACAGTTCTGCTACAGTGTAGCCATGGATGCTAGCTGCAGATGTTTCTATGGTTACAGTCCTGCTATAGTGTAGCCATGGATGCTTCTATGTTTACAGTTCTGCTACAATGTATCCATGGATGCTAGCTACAGACGTTTCTATGGTTACAGTTCAGCTACAGTGTAGCCATGGGTGCTAGCTACAGACATTTCTATGGTTACAGGTTACAGCCCTGCTACAGTGTATTTATGGATGCTAGCTACAGATATTTCTATGGTTACAGGTTACAGTCCTGCCACAGTGTATTCATGGATGCTAGCTGCAGACGTTTCTATGGTTACAGTCCTCCTACAGTGTATTCATGGATGCTAGCTGCAGACGTTTCTATGGTTACAGTCCTGCTACAGTGTATTCATGGATTCTAGCTGCAGACGTTTCTATGGTTACAGTCCTGTGTACAGTGTAGCCATGGATGCTTCTATGGTTACAGCCCTGCTACAGTGTATTTATGGATGCTAGCTACAGACGTTTCTATGGTTATAGTCCTGCTTAACTATTTTTTGGCAGAAGCTTGCACATTACTTCATCTGATCATCTGATATCAATATTTCATGTTAAGTGATTAATGTCTTTGGTATGTAGTAAGTGGGATAAGTACAGTGAGGCTCTGCTTCACGTCGGGGTCTTGATTCACCTTGTCAGGGCTTATTTTGAAGTGACCTGCTCACTGTACATTATTGCTTACATATCTGTTTGTTGTTGTTTTTGTACATTAAATATAGTTTGAGTTATTTTTTTTCTGTATATATCTCACATGTATGCAGACTCCTCCCATAACAAACTGATGATGGCAGAACCAAAACCATTATTGGATTTTTCTACCCACTTTATATATTAGATTCTGTTTCTTCTGCCTTCATTTTATCTTTGTAGATTCTGTTTCTCTTTCTGATATATTCATTGTTTTTTTCAAGAATGCAGATGATGTAACAATACTGTAACAATTTCTGATACCATTCCTCTTTTCCCATTATCTTCTCACCTCACTGCCCCACCCTGCCTCAACTTTCCAACCCTGCCTCACTCTGCCCCACCTATGCCCTACCTTCCCTCACCCTGCCTTACCCTCACCCACCCTGCCCCACCCCACCCTGCCTCCACCCACCCACTCATGCACAAACAAACACAACACATACACAGATAAACTACTGCATGTGGGCAGAGTTGAGTGGAAAAGGAGGCTGTGAACACATCTCTTCCTCTCCTCCACTTCACTCTGCTCCACACACACACACACACACACACACACACACATACACACACACACACCTTCAGTTTATCTGGCCCCCTCAGAGACAGAGTCTATCTACCACCTGCTTCCCTCCTCCTGGCCTAGTGACACACACAACTGTCAAGTAGTGTGTGTGTGTGTGTGTGTGTGTGTGTGTGTGTGTGTGTGTGTGTGTGTGATTGATGATGGGTCGCATCTTGCTGCACTCTGCCACATTTCACTGACTTAAACTGCTGAACCAGCAAGGGGCTGTCTATGTCTGTGTGTGTGTGTGTGTGTGTGTGTGTGTGTGTGTGTCGCGGTGAAACGGAGCCAAAGAAACGCAGCTGGCCAACAGAAGTTCCCAGGCAGCTGCTTCATAAATAAAGCCTTAGTACACTGCAAAAAACAGCAGGGTTTAAACAATTTGTTTTTTTACACTTATTCACCCAACACAACTTTGTAAATGCTTTTAGTAAGAATATTTAAGGCTTTTCTGCTTCATTACATAACACACAGTGGAATCAAGCAAAGATGTTCCTTTTTTGTGATTATTTCTTGAAATGTCATCATCATGAAATAAGTGAAATAGGTTTAAACCAGCAAAGGGCAGGAAGGTAATTTATCTCAACTCAAATATCTTGAAATACCCTCACCCTCAATAGCCCTTACATCTTACAGAGATTTAGCTTGAAACATCTCATAAATTGTATTCCAATATTAAAAATCTATAGGAAGCTGTCAATTAGACGATACACTGTACTCCAGTTTGATATCAACATTCCCCCTTTGTTAAGAGCTGAAATAAATCCACGCCTCTGAATCATTGATTTAAAAAGCTGTTTAATGTATCAATTTACCCATTTTCAAGCTAAAAGTACTTACATACACTAATAATTGTAATATAATATAATATTAGACTGATTTATTGCCACAATTTACTCAGCAAACCCAATCTGGCAACACTTCAGTGACAGTGTTATAGCTGGCCTGCATCCAACTTTGCTATGCTAACAACGGCTATGGAAATATCCCAACTGCTTTGTTTGAGTATAAATACTATTGGATATACACATCCCCTAAAAAGGTAGGACACAATTAAAGCTATTCCCTGCCTTGTTTCATGTGGATTCTGGTTGATATTTGCACATTTCCACTGACTCTAGTTATATTTTATGCTAATTTTATGCTAGCTACGTAGACTGAGTGCACATAACATGCTTGCTTACTTGACTTAATGTTGTTTTTTTGGTCAACAGTAAGATAAACAGCAGGATGTGGTTATTTAAAGTCAATATTTTATTCACTTATTAGTTTTCCAAGTTTCGCGACAAGATGTGCAGATTAACTGCGATATCCACCGGCATTCGACTGTAAAGTTGCTGGGTGGTCTTGCCTTTATTTGGCTAAATCCCAAACTTTAACATGCTAACATGTTACTGATAACATGTTATCAGTACAGTGTTCTCCCTCTGAGCACTGAAGTGGATGTAACTTAAATGAACAAACTGCTTCATTCCAATAAGTTACAGCACAGTTTATTCGGCTATCAGTCCACCGCAGACCGATACGATTAAAGCACCTAATGAAATAGACAGCAAACATGCAGTTCTTTGAGTCCGATAGAACAATTGAACTTCCTAGGCGTCTCATTTTTTCCAGTGTGTAGACCAACTGTCTCTGCGTGCCCGCCTGGCAGCCTGGCATGGCATGACACGGCTTGGCACGGCTCGGCACGGCTCACCATTCCCCAAAGTTAGCAGGGAAGAGACATGACCCTGAGAGACCTCACTTTCTCACAACTCTGAAGCTGTGTGTGTGTGTGTGTACGTGTGTGTGTGTGTGGTGACCGTGGTGTGATAAAGGAACTAAATGCTTTGTGCAACAGTTCATTCCCTGGTTCTGTTAACTACAGTTCACAGAGCTGCAAATAACAACATAACAGATATAATAGATAATCTGTATACAGCTTATGTCAGAGTGTATGAGGACTTTATTACTTTAGTACAACCCTGACAGTCTTTGTATGAAGCCTGTATAAAGCAGTATCCATGTTTTATACAGGGGCCCCTGTTCAAATTGTTTACATACGGGCTTTAGATTTATTGCCTCATTCCCATCCATAAGTGCTATAGCTCATATACTAGTTTGTTGAAAAAGAAACATTGCAAAGAGTTTTGTCGGTACAGCTCATTTACTATTTTCAATATGAACCGCGTTTTTCTTGATGAATGAATTACGATGATGAAACAATCAGAATGAGTTAATTGGATGAATTTGAGGAAGTTTTAGTGCTTGTTCACCGCTTCTAAAATAGAACTTTGTTTTTAACCAGAGAAACATGACATTAATTGTTGGCTGGGAAAAACATATGACCAACAGATTCACTAAAGGTTTGCGTATAATATCACCAAAATGACCGACTCAGAGTGCCATGTGCAATGAGAACCGTGCGCAATGAGTGGAATGCTGCCTAATAGCGCTGGTCAAAAGTTGCAGCCTCCTTTCAAGAGTTTGTTTACGCCACAACTTGATTTGCGTAGATTTCTTGGATGGTAGCTCCTCAGGCAAGCAAATTTCTTGCAGATGCACTCATACTGAGCAGGATTACTAGTGCAACAACACATCATCAGTAGGGTAGAACTAACCTTCTCTTGGCCAATTCTGCTTCACAAGATGAGATGATGATGCTAAAAAAAAAAAAAAAAAAAAAGTCAGAGGGATTGTGGGTCCCCACTTACATGATCTCTAGTCATACTGTCAAGAAAACTTTTGCTCCACAGGCGATTTCTGTCCTCACTGAGCCATGGGCGGATTAACCTATTGGAATGTTATCAATGAACACAACATTGATCGTGTTCAAGATAGGTTAAATGCTGATTATTAGTTAGTGATTATTGTTTCTGGGCCCCTTTCATTTGGAATTGTGGCTGAGCACATTTTCCAATTGAAATTAGTATCGCAAACAAAAAAGAAACGGAAAAAAACGGTATCCCCAACCTTTCGGGGCCCATGGTGACAGCCGGTGGTCCGGGGCACTTGCCCGGTGCGTAATCCAGCCTTGCATTGAACTCACCTTAGGACACCTCCGTTACTGATTGACACCAACTCTGTCAAAGACGTAGTAGACGAAGTAGAGTAGTAGTATTTAACCAACGGCTGGAGCCTCCCTCTTATTGTGCACCTCTCAAGTCTCATATTCCTCTGTTCCATGCAATTCTACGTCAGCTCCGGGAGATCCGCGAAAAAGGACTCCCTCCACTGGCCCGCACGATGCACGGCCACGGGTGAGGGCCTTACAAGGTGGGCCATGCACCGACCCAGCCCTTAGATCGATCCAGTCCTCATCTCAAACTAACAGATCTGACTTACCCTAAAAAACAAGGTGCTCTGAAAGCAGCAGGCAGCCGTACAATAGGGAGATTCTTGTAAAACAAGTCAATAAATAGGTCTTCAAACTGATAGCTCTTTAAAGACTGGTGGAATGCTCTCTATGCTATTCCTCTGACCCACACTGGTAATATGGACCAAGTCCTGCACATAAATTGGTCGTTGCAGGTCAATCTTACTTGCTTCCATACACTTACTGACTGCAACAGACATGTGAAATCAGTGTGAGAATATTATGATCAATCACAACAATTATGCTACTGAAATAATAACACCTTTAATTATTATTATTATTTAATTATTTAATATTTAATTATAATATTATATATTATTATTATTATTATTATTATTATTAATAATTATTACTCCCTACAATCCTGCAGAAAGTTTCTGACTTTCTGCTATACGTTCTTATCTGAAAATTGCTAATTGATATGTTGCATTGAAATGTTTTCCTGAATTTGATTCTCAGGCATTGTATTTGAACTTTCACATCGATTTTTTTCAGCGTTGCCATGGTTACCAGTCAAGTTTACGTCACAAACTTTTGAGATATTGTTATTGTTATTATTGAGATATTGTGGACAACAAGTATGACAGTTCTTTCTCGCCTGCATCATCTCATGATGAAGGCGTCGCCGAATACATCGACATTCAATGCATAAAGCGTCGTCTTTCAGCATCTTCAGTGAATCATTTCAAAATTTCTCACAGTGCACGTTGGTATTGGATATAGGTTGCATTTTAAAATAGCCCCCCCCCAAAAAAATCCGATATGACCCACAATTCAGAATTGAGCATAACTGCTTGAAATACAGGAAGACCTTCCCTACTAAGACGAGTGTCAGATTATTGCTGCTGCAGCCATCCAGAGACATTCACACTTTGGGGGCACCACAGTCATTTGTCTGACACTAATGGGGGTTAAACGATCAGTTGGGGAAAATGGAGGCTATTCGCAAATTGATTGGAAGTTACAAGCTGTTAATTATAGGAATGTGCCCTTAATCCTCCCATAGCTGCACGGAGAAATAATGAACCGGTCATCGAAAGTATCCACGGACATTTTGATATTCGGCGGGTTAAAGCAGATCTTTGTGCTGTTGTGCTTCCTGGCTGTCTGAAATAAACTCGGTCCAAAATAGTTAAGAAGTTGCCTTTCAATGATCTTGACGGTTTTAATGCTTTATAATACAACACACATCCCGCTGAAAACATGAAACTTTAATCAATGAAACACAGGAATTAATGCAAATAAATGAAAAAAACATAATAAATAAATAAATAATAAAGTGTAATATTCCAGTCTTCAGCCCTTCTCCTACTGTCTTTGTGCATTGAAAAAAAACCATTCAGAAATCAGAATCTACCGACCATGCCTACATTGTATGGAGCAATACAGGAGCTGGTTTTAAAGCCCAGTGCTCCCAGTATTCCCAGCAATCCCAGCACATAAACAACTGTCTACCAGAGTCCAGCTCTACCAAGCCCTCCTGCAGAGAGGTTCTCAGTCGCCTCCAATTGTGAGCAATTCAGTGCTCACAATGGGTTTACGGTCCAAGGGGTTGACACCGTCCAGCAGCATGTTGTGTTCGCTGGCCCTCTCGGATAATCGTCCATTTCCAGCCTCCAAATGTTGATGTTTGTCAGATATTTGCCAAAGTGTCTCCCAGTATGAAAACAGTTGAGGAGTGGAGCAGAATGGAGTTAAGCACAACAACACAAAATAATCTGTTAACAAAATGGGTGTGTGTGTGCACGTTCTTCTATGTGCACGTTAGCTGTGTGTGTGTGTGTGTGTGTATGTGTTGGGGGGGGTGATGGAGTTGGCTGGATGTCAAATGATTGTCAAACTCATTCTCTCCTCTCTCTCTGTCTCCTCCTCCTGCTGTGAGGAGTTACTCAGCTGTCCTCACCTCTCCTCCTCCCCACTCCTCCCCTCTCCTCTTGTTTCCTCTCATCCTCTCCTCTTGTTTACCCCCATATCCTCTCCTCTCCCCTTTTCCTTTCCTCTCCTCTCCTCTGCTCTTGTTTTCTCTCCTCTCCTCTCCTTGTTTCCTCTCCTCTCTTCTCCTCTCCAGATTACAAAAAAGGTGTTAACACTCACTTGAAGCAGAAACATTTTCTGTTGATGAAGAACTTTGGACTTTTGGACTTTGTGTAATGTAAAATCCGTGTCCACCACGACCTCCAGAAATCTCCTCATGGTTTAAGAACTTTATTTGGTACATTAGAAAATCATGCGTGCTGTAGAAGACTCCATCATGTTTCATGACCAGAGAAACCCCATTCAATGGTCTGCTGAATAATGAGAATATTGATTGCTGCATTCATGTGCTGCAGGAATATTTGGTGGAATGACTTTAAAGTGTTCCTTACAGTGACACACACACACACACACACGCTTGCTTTGTCAGCAAGGATATTCCCATTATCTTCGAGAATTGCCCGTCCATTATTTCACTCCTCAGCAGGTCAGGTTTCAGGGGGGCAATACCCCTTAGCGCACCGTAGCGATTTGGCCTGCTCGCCTGCTCGCCCACTTGCAACCACCTTCCTCTCTGGTGACTGACAGGTTCTGACGGGGCTTAAATACGGAGCTCCCTGATTACTGATGGGCATCAGCTGCGTCATCGCCACCTCTGCAACACCGCAGGCAGGAAAGGTGTCGTCCCTCCCACACGCACTGCCCAGTTGCCTCCCTGTTTGGGAATGGGCGCTGTCCTTGGTGCCGAGCTCCACTCGGGTAGTGGAGCTCGGTCTTCCTGACATGGGGCCCCACAGCGTGCATTGCCCTTCAGGGCTTGTTTCATTTTGATGCATTAGTAGATCTTGGGTTTAAGTGGAGGACTTTCCCATGAGAGAAATCACCCGGACAGCCACATACGGTGCCGACATGCAGATCAACATTATTTATGAAGTGATTTATTAAGTTCTGTGAGTAGATCTAACTGAAATTGTGTTGGTGGTCAGTTTGGTGTTACCCATGCAGGTGAAAGAAAATCACTATGTCACAATCTAAGGAGACCTCAGAGGACCTCAGGAAGAGAGGAGTGGGTGTGCATCACTCTGGGGAAGGTTAGAAAGTCAGATCAAAAAAGTCAGACAAATAATATACAAATGGAGAGCATTTAACATGACAGAGACTCTGACTAGAAGTGGACAAGTCATCACTGATAAAGGAGGGGCCACAAGTTATTGACTGAAGGAGTTCACATACAGTACTGTGCAAAAGTCTTAATTTTTTCATGTAAATTTGATCTTAATGTTTATATTTGCATTAATGTTTTACATTACATTTACAGTACATTTTTTAATATTTAGAAACTTTTCATTTCATCATGTGCCTCAGACTATTGCACAGTACTGCATTTTTGCACACAGGGATATTTAAGTTTTTGTTAAATAAACCAGTTTTGTTAAATGAACAATGAAAGTATTAATTCATTAGGATTTGGGGGTTTTGTAATTGCTCTATCATATATGAAAAATGACTGACCACCCCCTGTAGGGTTTACATTTTCATGAATGAACCCAATCAAAATATTATCTAGTTTGTCTTAAATACGATTAACTTTTCTTGAATTTGATTTCAAAAGCATGCCTCAGCATAATGTGCTTCATGATGTCAAATAAACACAGTTTAGTTGATTGTGTATTTCTTGAATTGCTTGAATTTGAAGAAAAGATTCTTACATGCAGAGTGGCCACAACACAGATTAGAAGTCAGGCGTTAGCTGACCTGAGGACATCAATTCAAATGCTACAAACTGGAGTCTGATAATGACAGCTGCAATGATCTGTCGCTGTCACATGGTTCAAACTTCCACTTTCTATTCATCTTGCTAATATAGCAGGAGTTCTAATTCTGTAATGGCACTGACTACTGTATAGATGTGCATGTGTGTGTGTGTGTGTGTGTGTGTGTGTATTTTTGTTCTTAAGCAAAGGAGTGGGTGTTATGAATGTGTCAGAGTGTGTGTGCTCAGGCGTAAGTGTGGGGCATGTGTGTGTATCCATGCATGCAGCGAATTAATTCCAAGTGTGTGTGTTGAAGCGTGCAGTGTATTAATTGTAAGTGTGTGTGAATTCAGGCGTAGTTGAAGTTCTTACACACAACAAGAAGTAACAATTGAAAAAAATGAACTCTTCATGTCCCACTACTACTGTATTTATATTTAGGCTGTGTGTGTGTTTTAAACTTGTGACTTTTGTAATCCAACTTGAATACTATTGTTATCAATCAATCAAGACTCTAGAGTTTTGGGTGTCATATCATTTGCTACACATAAAGGGGCAACAAGTAAGGTTTTTCCAGCCCCTTAGCACAAAATGTCCATAATATATCTGTGGGGGTTGATAGGGTTATTGATCAATACCAATAACTCATTGATTATTTGGCCAACGATTATCTGCTGAAATTTATGGCTTTCAAAAAACTCACTTTCCGGAGTTCAATGTTGTTGCAATTCCTTCTGGTCACAGATAGAGGTCGAAGTTCATAGATTACTTAATGCCCCTTTAAAGGAAAATGATGCTGATGCTCTGGTATTCTATTTCTCTCCTTCTCCTCACAATACGTTCTGTTTCTATATCATAAAATTAGGAATTATACATTTTATTATAAAGAAATGCATATATTAGGCCAACAGCAAAAAATTGGGGGTGTGGCTTCCTATAGACTAGAGGTGAGGTCACTGTGAGGCCAGCCAATCCCAGCAGAGAAGGAAGTGCTGCGAGGCCACTCCTAAAACAAGTGAACAAATTAAATATACATATATTACGTATATACATAACACATATACAGAGTATAGAATAGTATTAAAGCAAGTAAAAAAGTTAAAAAAATAAAATAAAATTTCAAGTTCCCTGGTTTCCTGGTGAGTTAAGTCATGTGATTTTACAAGATTAGACTGTTTGATTTAGATTTTGAATATTGGCCTATGCCAATGTAGTAGGCCAATATTCAAAAAAGTAAAAGTATGAGATATGAGATATTATTGGTGATTTGGTTTAAATGTTCATTGTTATATTTCCATTTGCCAAGATGGTTATAGCTAGCAAGCTCGTAACTAGTGCTAACCTAGCTTGCTTTACACTTGTTATAGTATTGTAGTGTTCACAATAGGGCTGTCGCGGTTTGAAATTTTCCCACCGCGGTTGTGTATGTGGCTCATCACCGCGGGATGCGGTGGTACCGTCCTTTTTTAAAAACATTTTTTAATACATGCGAGTTTACCCGCCATCGGTTCAGTGTACTTCAGTGTAAGACACTAGCGGGTCCCAAGAACAGGAAAAAAAAGTCTAACATCGTAGGAGTCCCAAACAATTTCAAACATGTTTGATAATCTATCCATTTGTCCCTCAACATTCTGAAATGTGATAAAAGTAGGGATGTGAATCAATCACATTAGTTAATTATGTTAACGCACGCTCGTAAATTCACTCCGGCTCACTAAACATGGCGAATGTCAAAAAGCTCTTCGTGGCAGTTTTTCTACAAAATTGAGGGAGATTACCAAACAGAGCAAAGTGTGTATTATGTGAAAAAACACTCATTATACTAGCCCTAAATGAGTTTAGTCATACTGTAGCGTCCCGTCAAAGACGGATACTTTGAGTAGACAAACGAAACAGTTAGTTTGCAATCCAGTGCATTTATTAAGCTGATTATTAGTTACTGTTGGCCGTAACCACGCCGTACAACAGCTCACCTCGATAACTTAACTCTCCAAACTGTTGGGCAACCAACAGTTGGGAGGTACGAACCCGCTAATAACATCTCCCATAACTGGCCATAACTAACAGTAAGCATCACATATTTCAACCGGGTTGTTACAATACTTGACACCAAATACACATTAATTTAATAATGAAATGGAAAACAAATAATAAAAAACTATCAAAATACAGGACTTTTTTCTTTTTTTTTAACAACCGCGGTTGTCGCGGTGGTTTATTTTCCATCCGCGAGTGCCTTTGTGTTCAGCGCTCATCGTTGGTGATCACTTCCCAGAGATCACCTGTCAATCAAACAGTGTGTCCAGTACTGTGACGTCTTTTGACGTGGATTTTCTGTCGGTGGAGTTTGAGTTTCTGTAGGTGGTGCTCTCCTCCTTGTCTCTTCAGCCAGGGTGGCTATCGCTGCAGCTGTCAGTCAAACCATCAATAGGAAATGTTTTAGGAAGAGTTCTGCTCTTTTTTCCCCCTTTTTTTTGGGGGGGGGGTTGGCTGGCCAGACTTGCGCAGACATTCATATAGAAACTTTTCCTGAACATACCAAAAACGTGATGTCCAAATATCTCTTTAACCAGACACTGAAAGTGCAGAAAAAAGTACAATACATGTCTGGATTGAGTGTTTTAACCCTTCTCTACACCTCCTAGAGTCAATGAGGTAACACCCCACACAATATAGACTATAGACCTAAGTATACATTGTACACGTTCAATAGATAGTTTAATAGTGAAATCATTAAGAGTGTTCCTACTACATCACTGTCAGCTATCTGGATAGTCACCTCTCTCTCTCTCTCTCTCTCTCTCTCTCTCTCTCTCTCTCTCTCGGCAAATCAAGCCCGATTTATATGCTGCCTTTCATAATTCAGAAGTTACAACATAAATATAAACGATGATTCAGCAAGCTTCAGCATTGCCTTTTCATCATCAAACAAAACTGGCGATTCGGAATAAACTAAATTCTTTATATCATGGTTACCTTTAAAATTTTGAGAGATTACAATGTGCTTAAAGTTTCCTCTCCTTCCAGCTGAGTTCAGCAATCATTGTTTAAATCAAGTGTTTCATCAGTGTGTGAAGAAGAGGGTTTAGATAGAGAGAGAGAGAGAGAGAGAGCGCTCTAACAGTGCAAGAAGTTTTCAACTAGACTAGCTCCAAATCAGCTGTGATAAATGAGAATGTATGACCATCAGTGCACACCAGCACCCCCCCCCCACACACACACACACAATGCTCACATAGTTAGGCAGTGTTCAGGCCTACTCAAGTGTATCTGTGGCGTGAGCTCGCAAGGGCAAATGAACAGAAAGAGTGAGAGACAGAGAGAAAAGACAGAGAGAGGGAGAGAGCGAGAGGTGGAGGGCTTGCTATATAAATTCCATACAGACCTTTAAGGCGCCCACTTTGAGTCCAGGAATGTTTGGGGGGTATACACATAGTCGTCTCTCCAGCCCCGTGGCATTCACAAGCTCTGGATTATCTGAAGGATAGTACTCCGACCACCTCATTTTGGGGTCCTAAACAACCAATGTGCTGATGCTAATTGGCTGCAAAGGGGGGGAGTCACCTGATGAAAGCTCAGGTGTCCCGAGGCTTTACGTCCAGCTGAGGAGGAAGGCAGGACAGGATGCTGAGAGGACCAAACCAATCAGAACCGCTCGGCAAGATGGCTGCCACTGTCTGGAAGGGGGGTGGGGGGTGGCTAAAAGAGCAACTAAACAGGTAAGACAGACAGAGAGATGGAATAAAATGTCACCTGCTGTAATGAAATGTAGGCCTGGTGTAGAAAAACCTAATACAACAGAGCATCACTGTACTCAAATGTAGTAAAATACTTTACCTACTGTAAAAAAAAACCAAAAAAAAAAACCCAATGGTACGAAGACAGATGCACAGGGTAGCAAAATGCAGTAAAACATTGGCCTGAAAACATATTGTAGAAACACTGGCCTACTGCAGTAAAATATATGTTTAATGGATAAAAAATGTAGTTAAATGTATGTTAACTGGAGAAAAATGCAGTAAAATGTATGTTAACTGGAGAAAGATGTAGTAAAATGTATGTTAACTAGAGAAAAATCTAAATGTGTGTCAAATGGAGGAAAATATAGGACTACTGCAGAAAATCGTATTACAGTAAAGCGTAGTTACTATAAGAAAACACAGGCCTGTGATTTTAAAAGAGAGGCTTACTGTGGTGAAACTTAAATGTACATCTACAGTAATTAATCCAATCTTTGTTTGCAACATTTATGACCAAACTAACAAGAAATCATGACACAAAAAGCCGTGTGTGAAAATGGTGTGAAATCCCACAAACCCTTTAAAAAAAACGACTCCAATTGACTACAAACCGACTAACTGAACCCGCTTGTCAACCGGCAGATCATCTTTTTCCCTTCGACTGGCAATTTTCTGCTCAGTCGTCTCGTCGCCGTGCTCACTGAGTTGGCTCCAATAACCTGCCGATGTATCTTTCCTAATTACTAATCTGCCTCCAGCAGAAATTGCTGCGAGTAAAAGTTTGCGTCGAACTTTTGTAATTATTTATCTGACTTCAATATCGCCGCTTTGAGTGATTGACCCGCCCCGCGCGTCGCAATGGTGCCGAAAGCAGAGCGGTGGAAAGACGTTTAATCACTTTGCTCGCCGGAGCGGATCGGAAAAGTCGTCTAACTATTTTATTAGTTCTCTTTTAAGTTTAAGTCTCCTTTAAATTAGACGTGCGCCATTTTGCAACCCATTTAACACCAGACTGCTTACATACACATTTTTCTTTTAAAATAATCACAAATTATATAATCAAATAAACAAAATGTGAATTGTACTTTTTTTCCCCCAGTTTATATAAATTGGTCCATTCATTTCTAAATATGCAACTGAATATTTGTTTATGAAATTGTAATTGTCAATCCAATTTCTAGTTATTTTATTCAACCCTTTGAATATTGACATATCATTCCAAAACCAAAAAATACACTAATTAGAGATGAAAGGCATCAACAAGGGCGTTCCATCAACTCTGTACACTGAATAAAATATATTTTAGCACTTTATTTTGTGTTTGTTTGGTAGACTGTTAAAACCAGTAAGTAACCATTTTTAAGGTCGCAGAAGTGCACTGACTTAGTCATGGAAAGTCCTGGAAAAGTCCTGGAAAAGTCCTGGAAAAGTCCTGGAAATTTCCATCAGGGCCATGATATGTCCGTGAATGGATTAGACTGATTGGTTTTAACAGTGTCCAACCGTACCTTCCCAAACTGCAGTATCAGTGTTGTCTAGAACTGGACAGAAGTAAGAGATCAGCAAACTCTCTCTCTCTCTCTCTCTCTCTCAAACACACACACACACACACACACACACACACACACACACACAGACACAGACACAGACACACACACACTTTCTGACAGCTCTAAGTGCTCTGACACATATAGACGCACACACAACTACGTAGGTTGACAGACATTCTCTCTTCTTTCTTTCTCTAAAGCCCACACACGCACACGCACACACACTCTGTCACGCACATACAGAGTTAATGAAGTGTAAACGATATTCTCTCCAGACTGCTGCTACAAAAATGGAATTTGCACTTCATGAAACCGTCACTGCACAAGCATGTGAACGCACACACACACACACACACAAATGTCCCAGCTTTAAAAGGTGTCATTCGTCTGCTTCAGTAAGCAAGGTGAATATTCACTGTGACAGCTGAGAGAAAATAAAGAGGAGAGGAGCTTCTGTCTGGAAGGAAAAACAGAGTAAGAAAGAAAGAATGAAAGAAAGAAAGAACAAAAGATCAATAGCGTTGATTGGCTCTCACATCAAAGCTCTCATAAGCTGAGAGAGAGAGAGAGAGAGAGAAACTGGAAATCCTCATCATCTCTCTTTTTCTGTCAGACTTTGTAGCTGGAGTCATACTGCCGCCTCCTGGCCACAGAAGGAACAACAGGCTTGTGTGTGTGTGTGTGTGTACCAGATGCTCTAATTTTCATTCACTTTTCACCTCTAAAACTGTCAGTGTAATATCAGTGTGTGTGTGTGTGTGTGTGTGTGTATGGTTGGAATACAGTTTGTCACACACAGAGATTTCAGACTTGTCCTACACTCACCCTACCAATACTATAATTTTGAGAATAATTTTCAGATGATATCCATGATATTATATTAAACAGCGTACCATATTTTGCACCCAGCACACTTGCATTGTCAATTAGGAAACACCTCCATCGATGACAGTTTGTTCAGGAGGTTTATAACTTAAACCTGTCTGTGCAAATATACGATGTGCTTGGCAGCCACATTCAGTCGTAGTCATTTTTAAGTTCACGCGATGTCAGAATGACCATTATTTCTACGTTCCTACTACACGACAGGACCCTAGTAATAATTACAAGTAGGTGAAATGGGATTTTTTTTATAGATCCCCATCTATCCCACTTGAACCACCGAAGTGCGGAAGTAACAACAAATGTCAACAAACATGGAGGAAAACGTAGCAAACATGCCAGCAACGTCGGTGATTCAAGGTAAGAAAAAGTATTTTTATTAATTATTTGTATCGCAAATTATTGCTATTATATTATATAGCTCACCTAAAGCTAACAAGCTAACGTTCGCTAAATAGGCTTGCAAAGTATTGCTGACAATTCTAATTTAACCGTATCCTCGTTTCATCCCTTTTGCGCTTTGCTAATAGCTAAATAGTTTGCCAAACATAACGTAGCCTCTGCTGAGTCTGTGCAGTAAGGCTACGGTGGCTAGCGCCAATAGCTAAATACATACACTTGCCGGACACTTTTTTAGGTACACCTATCTAGTACCGGATAGGACCCCCTTTTGCCTCCAGAATAGCCTGAATTCTTCACAGCATGGATTCAACAAGGTGCCCTTCTGCACACCACTGTTGTAAAGAGCTGTTATTGGAGCATCTGTGGCCTTTATGTTAGCTTGAGCCTTTCTGTTAGTTCAGAAACCACCACGTCTGGCACCAACAATCACACCACAGTCAAAGTCTCTTCAGCATCTTATCCATTCTAATGTTTGGTCGAATCAAAAAAAACAAACCATTTCACCAAGTCTGCATGCTTTATATATTGAGTTGCAGCCACGTGATTCGCTGTATGGAGGAGCAGGCTATTTGCACTAACGAGCAGGAGTACCTAATAAAGTGGCCGGTGAGTGTAGGCTGCTGAACTGCTGTAATAGTTATGTGCCTTCACAGATTCAATACAATGCAAGTTAGACACAGACCTCTACACTGGTGAACAAGGTGATCAAATTGATCAAATTTCAGCAGTAGAGGAGGACTGGCTCTTTGAAATATGTAGTCTTTTATTCTTGCATGGTAAACTGTTATTTATCATGACACCTCGAATGTTGCATATTGCTAAACAAAATTCCCAATGAGGACAGTTTCTAAAACTCATGCATTTAAAAAAGCTTTTACAATCAAGAGTAGTTCATAAAATATAACCTGTTGGACTTGGTCATTGATGTCCCTAATAAGACATAATCATAAGGGTCTTAATAATAATGTATTAAAGGACCATTCCAGGGTGAGTGAATTTTTTTCCTTATATTTTACATTTTACATCCATGTAATGTTAATTCTGACTTAAATGCATACAAATAAAGATATGAACATAGACCTGACATAAATCCCACATGTGCATGTTAGGCCAAAATTGCTTTTAAGGTCTGAAATTTTGCACCTCGCTTTTAAACGTCTCCTAATTTTGTTTTCGCCCACAATTGTTTTTCTTTTCTCTCTATTTTATTGTAATCTTGGTTGCGTTTTTATCCGTAATAATGTGATTTTAATGTAAAGCGATTTTGAAGAAAAGCGCTATACAAATAAATTGTAATATTATTATTAATTAATATATTATTATTATTACCGCACATTGAAGTAAATCCTTCACCCATAACTAACTGAATGCAACCTTTTTAATATGTTAAGCACAACTAGCTAACTATTTAAGCGCTACACCTGTGGTAACTGAATTAATCTGTGGGACATCACAAAGTAGTCCATGCGCCAATGTGCGTGCACACTGTTTTTAAAGGGAGATGAAATGAGCTGATTTGATTGGCCAGAATTAAAACACACCTACTGGTTATGTATTCCTCTTAATCCAACCTCTTTGACCACTGCGCCACAGTTGCACCTTGCACCTCTGGTCACCAGAATACCAAAATAGACTGGACACGCCCACTTGCGCCATGCACCCTAGACCTGAGCCTTGCTCTGCACGTTGATCCATGAAACCAGAGCCCATAGAATCGGTTGCATGTTATGAATGAATGTAAAGCATACACCTGTATACTGTAAGATGCAGTCATACTATTGGTTAGATGCCACAGCCGTCAGAGTGGTGGTAACAATATATGTATGTCTGTATTTGTGATGACCACATGGTTTAAGGTCACTCAAGATATTTCTCCCAATATTTGTTTTGATGAATGAAGTAGAGGGAAGTGCTTGTCACTATATGGAACGAGCCTTCGAGCCAAAAGTGACCAAGCTCTCTCACCTAAATCTTGTTACTAATCGTTATTTGTATCTTAGGGAAATGATTTAGTGAAACGCCGTCAAAAATACACTGGAGATTTAGTTGCTGAGGACAGAATAGACAGAGACCAAGAGAGAGAGAAAAAAAGATGAAAGAATGAAAGAAATAGAGAGAGACAGGCAGGCAGGCAGAGAGAAACAGAGAGAAAGAGGGAGAGAGACAGATAGAGAGACAGACAGCGGAATTGACAGAGAGAGTGAGAGGGACTGAGAAAAGCGGAGAGAAAAACAACATTGAAGAAAGTATATTAGCTAAAAGGCTTGCCTCTTGCCTCCTGCTGCGACATAGGTGTGTGTGTATGTGTGTGTGTGTGTGTGTGTGTCCACAGGCTTTCATTGAGTGGACAAAGAGTCTTGTCAAGTCAACATGCAGCCAGTCAAGCAAACATCACAGGTCACACACAAACACACACACACACACACACACACACACACACACACACACAAAGGCTGCAGTTTATGTTTTGATGTGTGTATTGTTTGTGGGAGCTGCTGCTTTTTCCAAGTCATTTAACTTCAGATGATTATTAGGCTGTCCAATGATAATAACTTTGACTGAGAGAAACAGAAAGATAGATAGATAGATAGATAGATAGATACATACATAGATAGATAGATAGATAGATAGATAGATAGATAGATGGTTGGATCGATAGATTTGTTTTGGAAAATTGTTGCATTTCAGCCATGAATTGGCTTGGTCACAGGATAATGAAACAATTTGCCCGAACCTCAATAACATATTGCCATAGTCATGCAATGATTATCCTACCTATGGACCCCTGCTAACACATCACCCCCCACCTCATCATCTGAAAGCATGCCGCATTGTAAGTCAGAGATGCACCACAAGCAAGATCATTTCACTGAGCAAGTAAGAAATGTAATGCAGATGTCCATTTGGGTTCGCAACATTTTTTAAAATATATTTACAGTTTAACTTTTCATTCGTGCAATGTGTTTTAAATACATGGTGTCTGACATATATTTCATGTTTTCGAGTCATGTGACGTTTGTTTTTGCCTCCCTATGAGACTGTCGGATCTTCATCGGTTGCGATAGGGTGGAAGCTCACCTAGGACGTTTCACCTCGCGCTCTCTTTCTTTCTGTCTCTGAAGATAAGTATAATTCATTTGCCAGCCTAGCAACTAGCGAGGAAGAAAGGGTAGCGAAATGAGGGAGGGGTGGAGGGAGGTTGTCCTTCCTTCCTCCTTTCTGCTTTTGACTGTCACCTTTCTTTAGGTGCTGTCATTGGTGTAGGGTGACCTTTATGAATGATGGATGGATGGATGGAGGAAGGGAGGGAAAAATGAGCTCCTCACAGGGACGTTTTGGTTGTAAAATGTACATATGGCATTAAGTGTACCCTTTAAAGTAGTCCTTCAGGTTCCATGGATCACTTCAGGAAATGTGTTTCAAAAACTAACTGAAAAAGTAGTAGGACACACACCCAAAGAACTGTAGAAGAAGAAGGGGAAATAGTGCGACGATTCTCTCCCCCAAATATCAACCTGTTTTCTGGAGGCACCAGGGTCTTCATGGTCAGAGTCTGTTAATACAAGTTCACTACATTGTAACAAAGCGCAAACAAGTCTGTTTTATTGCAAGTCACATTACAATGAGATCCAAACGGGGTTCCATCTGGTCAGGTGGATCTGAGTCTCCCGAGTCATCAGGCACAAAGCCACTGATGGCAGTTTGGCCCAGGATACAAGAGAGAGCTGGGTCCCCTTCTCCTCCTCCACAGGGGTCCCCTCTCACACGCTTCAGCAATGATTTCACCATTTCTTCTCAAAACTAAGGTTCAAGGTTCAAGGTTATCTTTATTATCCCCGAGGGGCAATTTGTTTTGCAGCCAGCAGTATCCACATAACCATCAGACAAACAAAATAAATAGACAACACATACAATATAAAAATCACATTGAGTTATTTAAAAGGCCAATGGCAGCAGGAACAAATGAGTTCTTAAGTCTATTGGTCCTGCATCTTGGCAGATTATATCTGCGGCCTAAAACAACGAAGGACATTTATATTCAAACCAGGCTAATTGGGAGCGTGTTGGAATCCATTGTGGGCGTGGCCATAAGGCTTGTGCATGTGCGCACAATTTCATTATGATTGAGCTTCATCCGGATTTTTTTTGCATTCATGTATTTATTTTAGTATATATGAACTTTCCATACTAAATCATAATGTAGTTTTTATCTGAACTGCCAGTCACTTCAAGTAATTATGTTTGCGTTGTAATAATGCTAATGTATGCTAACACTGATTTACCAGTATGTTTGCATGATTTTACATTCATGGACTACAAACTTCAATTTGTTATCGATACACTGATTGCATTCTTTTGTATTTTTTTACAGTTCTAAATAAATAAATAAATAAAAAATTAAACATGTTCCATGGTTCCAGAGGTGAGATATTAACAAAGGGATGTTCTGATTTGCTATTTGTAGCATAAGTAATCACTGACATATGTGTAGAGGGCACTTGTGTGTGTGTGTTGTGCGTTTTTAAAGGTGTCTGTGCTCCAAGTGCATGAAGGTTTCGGCAGATCCCAGGCTATGATGGCCAAAAGGGTGAAGCTCTTGTGACTCATGGGCTCATGGAAGTTGGCAACCCTTTAATGTCAAAAATGTGCTAAAATATCTCATTGTATTAATAAATCCAGTTTTTTCATTTTACTTTGGGAGATTTCAAACATTCAGGGTAATTTTAAAACGAGAAATAGTGTTATTTTGCGTAAGTTAATTTTAGCACACTGAATTTTCTCAAACATTTTTGACTTGAGGATGTGATTTATTTATCGCCTCACCTTATTGGACAAAAGTGAATCTCGACATGTTTTCTTATGCAGTGATGATCGTTGCAGAGCGAGATGAGAGAACAAGAACAAGAAGAAATGTGTCAATAAAATGAATGAAATGTAAAAGCAAAAGAGAAACATAGAAGAAAATAAAATGAACTAATACGAGTGGCAATATAGAAGAGTGAAAAAGCGAGACGGGTGAGAGGGAGTCTTAGAGTGATGGAGGTGGAGTTGATAATTGTGTGTCTCTGAAAGAGAGAGAGAGAAGTAAGAGGTAGAGTTGCTAATAGTGTGTGTGTGATGTTGGTATTGATCAGTCAGACAGGCAGAGAGGTGGGACGCGACACCATGACCTGACACTGCTGCTAATCGAAAACTAATTCCCTGTCTCCATCATCATCATCATCATCACACGCACTCACTTTTACAACCCTGGTCGGCTGCCCTCCAATTCCTCCCTCTTTCTCCGCTAGCTCTCCATTTAAAGAAAAAGTTTAGATGAAACTTAATCAGAATCAGTTTTACTGGCCAAGTAAGTTTGCACATACAAGGAATTCGCCTTGCCGGCTTGCTCCCGTAAGGTCACGTTAAACACCAGAAAATGACAGCTGTGGAGAAATTGCGTTGCCGCAGCAGGAAATGGTAATAGGCTAAACAGAATAGAAAATAACCCAAAACTATTATATAAACAAGAATTCAACAAATTGGGGTTATACAAAAAACCGTTATAATGATGAATGGGAAGTGTGAGGTCAAGTGTGGATTAAGCTGTGCAAAATAACAGCATTAAGACTTGCTGAGGCAAAAAAGATATGACTGCAGAATAGTTACCATATGAAAAATATACCATATTTATATATATACTATATGTATGTACTATATGTATTCAAACCCCTTGACTTTTTGTTGTGCTATTAAGTTATTTCAAAACACGTTTATTTTTGGCCATTTATTTTTGGCATGTTGAGGGTGGCAACCTTCCGGCTGAGGGCGGCAGGTTGCGGTTAGAGAGGCCGACCCATCACTGGATGGTCGTTGGTTCGATCCCCGGCACCACCAGGAGGGTGTATTCCAGCTCTAACGCAGCTACGGTGCCCACCAACACGGCCAAAGTGCCCTTGATCAAGGCACTTAACCCCAAAACTGCTCCAGGTGCGCCGTTTAATGGCTGACACCTGCGCTCTGTCCTCTGACCTGTATTGCATGTGCATCTATGTGGGGTGATATGTGTGTGTGTCTAGTCAGGGGTGTGCGAAAAAAAGAATTTTCCCTCTGGGGACTAATAAAGGATGCTTTCTTTCTTCTTATGCAAAGCACTCTATTCTATCAATGTGAAAACAAAATTGTTAAAATTTATGTGGATGGGTATAATTAAAATAAGTAATAAAAATAATAAGTTGCATGCATGCATAAGTATTAAACCTCTCTGCTTCGTTCGGGGGAGTTGCCAAACTATCAAAAATGTGTTCAACATTTCAGATTACAGTTACTCAGATGTCATATTTAGATGGTATTTATCAATTTTGAACTTTGGTCTCCTTTCAAACTTTTTTTTAAAACTTGTCTTTCTTACTAACAAAGCTGAGACCAAGTCCCTTCACTAGATCTTAATGGGACTTAATGGGATCTTAGGGTGTAGGGTGGACTCGCCATCAGAATACTGAAACACAGTACGGGATATATGGTTCATTAATGGATGACATTACAGTCCAGGTCTTGAAGTTTCAGAGAAAAGATAAATCATCACCCTCCCATGGCTGTTTGTGAAAATACAGAAGGTGAAATAGTTCCTCAGATTTTCCTGTCCAATTTCTCCATCGATTTCTATAGTAAAAATGGACTAGAAAAACCCACTGAAATTGCACCTTCTGGATTTCTCTTGATTGGAAATGGATGATTTATATTTTCTTTTAAACGTCAAGACCTGGACAGTAATGGCTCACAATTCAAGCGCATTAATGCTATCAATTACTTTAAACGTTTAAGTAGTTGACTATGTTTATTTGGCCAGCTTGCCAAGATCATGAGATGTAATGTGGAACTGTATTTTAGCTAATAATGCTTCTTCTAGTATAAAGTTAGCTACAGTAGCTAGCCGGTGTTAGCTAGCCTAAACGCTATTAAAAGGAGAAAACATACTATTAATTAAAAGCAGTATTGTGCAATTTTGATCTCGGCAAACTCGAGCGCATGTTACCTAACATTATCTACTATAGCTAATGTTACCCAAAAAGGTCATTCACTCGATATATACTGCAACTATAGATGTTTTTATTCATCAGGCTGCGGCCATATTAATGTTAACGCTAGCATGTGCTTCCTTGGCTACGTAGCCAGCATAGTCTCAGCAGGCTAGTAACGTAAACTTGCTGACTGCTTCTGTATGGACTATAAATGTTTTGTCATTATTTTGTCACATTTTTATACACCTGCTATTGCCCGGTGTACTGTAACATCCTTTGAACATGGCTAACTCCTGTGTTTATGTTTCAGATGCACATATCAATGATCAAGGGCTTTGGAGAGAGGTACTGGAAACCTATTCTGCTGCTCCATCTGTCCAGCATGAAAAACATGCAGTTGATTATAATGGTCTTCTTATCCATCCATCCATCCATTGTCTATACTTGAGCACAATCAGATAAATGTGTATTTATTAGGTCATTTTTGTCATACTTTGTCATATGCATATTGTATACATTCCATATAGATTCACAGTAATAAGTCAAATTTCTTCCTCCCTTCTTTCTATGGAAAGCTGATTCCAGCCTCCCCTCCTCCTTCTCTCTCTCTCTCTCGGCCCATCTTCACCTCCCTCCGTCCCTCCATCTGTCTCCCTCACGCTCTCTCCTCCAGTTGTCTGTCTGTCTCCTTCCATCTCTCCATTAGCGAAAGTGTCTCTCCGGGTCGATATTTAGCGGGGTGTCGATTGGCGACGCCCACATCTCTGCAAACATCCAATCATAGACCTTATGACTCCCATCTGACATCTGACCTCTCACCAGAGTCAGGATGGTGTGTGTGTGTGTCTGTGTGCGCGCGTGTCAGACTGAGGACGGTGATTATGATGTCAATAAATGTGTTTATTTGCCAGAGGCAAGAGTGCAGGTTTTTCTTGGAGGTGAAAAGGCGTTTTGAAGAGTGTTTTGTCGCAAGGCGTAGCGAGGATAAATGCTGTAATCAGATCGCTGTCTAGAGAACGTACGGTCCGAACGAGACGACATCACATGAGAAATAACCACAACACAGAATCAATGGGACAGACGGACAGAAGATGAAGAGGGAGAGAGAGAGAGAGAGAGATGAAGGCCTTTTGCCAGCTCTAAAAAGACTCTTTCACTCGGTTTCTCAGGAGAAATTCTTTGGCCCGAACAGCCACTGTCACAACAGAGTGTGTGTGTGTGTGTGTGTGTGTGTGTGTGAGAGAGAGTAGGGGGGCGGGGGGTCCTCCCTAATTGCTGCTTCAACAAATGACCCTCTGCCTCTTCAGCCCTCTAATTACATCTGGTTCAATAACAGACACCTGTCACCTTCCTCTCCTCCTCTCCTCAGCAGCATGTTACCTGGAGTAACTTCCATGCGCCATGGTAGCGACATCTCCTTTGAGCAATGCATACAAACATCCACAATAACTAAAGAGCGTGAAGAATTCTATATTAAAGGTCGCTGGAGTGTCATCAACTCAACAGTCCACTCGGTAGGTAATCAGACAAAAAGGGCCTTAAAGGGTTTTCATTCTAAGATGACACTTAGAATGGGGCGGGGGGCTCTCGTGTAATGAAAAGACTGATAGATTCAAGAGTGTGAAAGTGTTTGTCATTACAGCCTTAGTGGAAAAAAAAAACAATCACGAGGTTCCACAACCAGGTTAATGAGGCAATGGATGTAACAAATAGGCCCTCCTCATGCAGGAGATAAAAATGAGGTTGCCAAATTTCTGTATTAAAACAGAGGTCTCCTTTTCCTCTTTTGAGTTTAATGGCGCATGGTTTGGCAGCTTTAACTGGGAAGGCAGACTAGTGCTACGAGATATTGTGTGCATATGATAGGATGCATTGCATTGAGCTTAGGGGGAGTAAAGCTCACTATGAATGATGGAAAAGTGTGCAAGGTGTTGTACAGGGTTGTACAGACATTGGAACAACTGTACAAAAACGGCAATACTCAATATACTAGAAATAGTAGCAGTCATAAGGTGAGGATCACCATCTAAAATCACCATCACCATCTAAACCCCACTAAAATGAATTAGTGGAACATCTTGAATGTCCCTCATTTATGAAAACTGATTAGATTTTTTCAGCATTACTACAACTTTGTTATTAAAACAAAAATTGTTCCGTTTTTTTTGTCTTTGGGTACCTTAATTTGCATGGCACATTATCTAATAGCAATATTTTTATTGGAGAAATAATCCAGTAATAAATAAACTAATAAACTAAATAAATACAATTAAATACATATTTTAAAATAAGTTCTGAAAATCTTTGTGGGTTAACAGCCTGGAGCCCTCTGCTATTTTTATGAATAAAAACCACACACACACACTTTAAACCATCCCAAATTTGATATCATTTGTACACAATATGATTTGGTAGAAAATTGTTACTGATGATCATTTCCAAAAATAGATATCTAAAGAAATCCAATTGAATCTTTCTAAGGAGAAACAGTTTATGGCAGTAGGCAGTAGTGTCACAGAGTTCCCCCTACACACTAAAGAGTCTAAATGTTTCAGAGGCTTTGCCATCCTGACAAGGATACAATTCTGTGGGAAACACTGAATACATAAGTTTTGGCATAAAATGAGTCAAATTTGAGATATTGAATATCGGTACAAAATATCAACTATTGGCAACTTCAATACAATATCAGTGTTGGTATCTGCCTTCAGAAAACCCATAATGGTTGAAACCTACTGTAAAATTTACACCAAAAAGTACACAAGTCAGCAAAGAGGATTCTGGTTCATATTGTGTTTTGCTATGAGATTCCATCAGCTTCATCCAAATCTTGCCAAACCGAATGTGACCGGCGTGTAGGAGCAGGTTGGTAATTTAGAGCGACAACGCCACCTTGAAGATGTTTAACTCAAGGAATTATAAATACATATAACCCGATGGGTTCCCCTCATTAAGTAATGCACAGGTAAGTCAATGAGGAGCTGAGACGTGAATTTTCAACAAAGTAATTCACACATTTATTATAAAAAACAAACAGGGAATAATAATTCTTGCTAAAAGACAGCACATTTATTGTTTTCCTAAAAACAGAGTAAAAATGGCTACTGCCTGCCACAAACGGAACCAGTATTCGGTTAGACTAGGCCAGTGGGCAGCGACCGACTGCAGAGAGGTAGGCTGAATACCTAGGTGGCTAGGCCACTCACCACACACACACAGTTTATGAGGTCAATGGGGTTTTTCAGTGGTTTACGGGGACCCACCTTTCCCATCATCCAGTCAACTTAAAATTCATGTCAATTGTTTTTAATTTGATCTGCAGAAGACAAATCTCACTTCAAAAACATTATTTCACTTTCAGAACATACATATTAAATATGAGACATTTCACAGGTTTATGGGGTCGGGACCAAATTGTGGTGTATGTGGGCAACTGGGTTTATGAGGTCTGTTTACATACAACACACAAATCTAGCCACTTACTGGTCTAAGGGGACAGTTGTATTTATGAGGTCTGTTTACACACAACACGCACATTTTGGATTGGAAGTATGATTGCAGAAATGACCCTTTTCAAGATATGGAGTGTTAAAAATATTTATTTCTAAAACTGAGCATCCAGCCTGACAAAACAGGACATTCCAAAATATAAAAGAGATTTTGTTCGAAACAAGGGGCTAACCTTTAAGCGTCAATTGACCTAAATGGTTTTTGGACTTTAATTTAGAATTTTTTTAAACCTCTGTTTGTCACATGTTTTCACTCAGACTTATGTTATTGTAGTTTTTAGTAGTTGTTTTATGTTTTTTATTCCCATCACTGAGTGGCAATGTGTTGTACATTTGTTTCAAAAATTATCTTCTTTTATATAATGTGTTTGTGGGGGGGGGTGGTTAGGCTTAGGCTGGACTCAGAACGGCTGCGGATGTAGCATATGTATAAAATATGTGATGTATTTCACCAGAAATCCCTGCTTATTTTAGTTTTGTTGTTTTTCTAAGTGTTTTCTAACATTTAAGTTATTTCTAAGTGGGTTGGAGTCATTTCTGGGAGTTTTGTTCATTTGTTTTGAGGATGTTGTGTTTCGCTCTTTTTGATGATGTCATCGGCGTCGCGCGCGGGCTTCCTCCTCAGTTGCTGAGAGCAATCTGTGGAGAGGTTGGTGACCAGCCAGGAATAGTAAGAGGACTGCATTCTCCTTGTCTTTCTTTTGTTCTTCCCAGAATAAATCATTGAGCAAGCAGAGGTCCAGTCTATCCTTTCAAACAACGCAGATATACAAACACAGGACCAGACCGGTCACATTGGTGCCGTGACCCGGATTCGCTTCGCCGTGGATCAAGTCATCGTCGGTCCCCGGGTCGTGAATCAACACCAGCTTGGTCACCGGATGTTGCTGATCATCAACCAAAAGTTCCATCTAGGTAGTGAACAGTGAAACAGTTTACAGTTATAGATTGAAGGATTTTGGCATTTTATTTTCACATCTTTCTCTTTACACTCTTTGAAAGTTTTACATCTGTTTTTTTTTCAATTTTACTTTACTTACCTATGTTTGATACCTACCTTTGAGGGGAAAATGTCTTATGTGGTTGGTAGAGGGGAGTCTACCCCAACTGATGATGTAAGAAGGAAGAAAGATTTATATGGTGAATACCTTGATTCTGGTTTAGGGAGGGGCAGATTTTTAAGACGATCCCATGTAGATCCATTTACTCCAGTCAGAGGTACAGGTGATATAGATTCACCAGGTTATTGCTCTACTCGCATTCAAAGTAGCACATCTAGAGCTCCAACACTGTCTTCTAGCGACATTCCCATAGATGGTCTTGACATGAATAGCCCTGGTTTAGGAAATCTCATTACACAAATTGCCCAGCAGGTGGGGCAAAGTATCTCAGATCAGTTACGGAGGGAGGGTGAGAAGGAGGGTGGGGGCGCACATGCTCAGAGTATAGGTGCAGGCCAACCGTTTACTGACTCATCTTCGCTTAACTTGACTGGGGTAAAGCTAGTTATGCAGTCTGATGTGAGAGAGCCTCCCTGCTTTAGAGGAGATGGGTCTGACAAGCATTCAGTACAGGAATGGGAAGAACTCATGGATGTCTATCTGAGAAAGAAGGGTGTGCCACTAAAAGAACAGCACCAAGAGATAGCATTGAAGCTGATGGGCAACGCCAGAGATATAGTCAAGATCACACTCCGCAATAACCCATCACTGAAACCAGATGAGAATCCAAAGGCGATCATAGGCATACTGAAACAACATTTCAGTGAGATGACGTATTCCTCCATGCCTCTCGCAGACTTTTATGGCACTGTACCAGTAGCAGGAGAGAATGTGGTAGAGTATTGGATCCGCCTCAATAAGGCAGTCGATATGGCTGACGAGTGTTTGAAGAGAGAAGGCCGCTGTGTTGAAGAGCCCAGTCGAGAGGTAACACGAATGTTCATTAAACACTGTCCTGATCCCTCTCTTGCTGCTGTCCTCAAGTTTAAGGGCCCTGATAAATGGACAGTAAGTGAAACACAGGAACGCATTGACGATTATCAATCTGAGATGAAAGCACAGTTGTTGACTAAACCAAGACGCCCTACTGCAGTGAAGCATGCGGCAGCATATATTCAGACACCCACGCCTGAAGACGTAGTGACGGGCAGCTGTCCCGTGGTGCCGCCTGTCAGAGCTGAAGTGATGTCCACGCCGTCTCCTCAGTTAGATGGTAACTGTATGCAGGCTTTAGTCAGTCTGTTTGATCGTGTGCTCTCACAGAACAATCAGCGTTCGTTCAACTCAGCAGAGAGGAAACCTTGCAAGGTATGCAAATCAACAGAACATTCTACCCTTGCACACTGCAGACGGGACCGTCTATGCTTGGCATGCTTTGAGCCAGGTCACTACAAGAGAGACTGTCAAAAACATAATGCTAGACAGCACCAGCAAGTCTCACAGCCATCTCCGTTAAACTAGTAGGCCTGCATATAGAGAGGGGATGTGTGGGTAAAGATGGACAAACCCTCAAAAGTGATGAAGACTTAGAGCAACAGTATATGAATGCGTGCACCACGGTACAAGAAGGTGTTACAGTAGTAATGCAGAATACACAGAGAATTGAACCGTTCAGTGAACTATTCTATGCCCCGGTCAATGTTAATGGTCAGTTCAAGTTAAAGGGGATGCTTGACTCAGGTTCCATGGCCTGCACTCTCAGTGAGGAAGCAGAACAGAATATGTTAAAAGGAAATATTCTTTCAGAATCAAGACAGTTGAAAGAGCAAGTTGTCTTAGTAGGCTGTGGTGGAAAACAGACAAAGCCTAAGTGTATGTATGAAGTTGAGCTTGAAGTATATGGGGTGAAGTGCATTGTTCCTGTCCTAGTGGTGCCCGGTCAACGTGATGATCTCATCCTGGGCACAAACATGATAAAGCGTATCATGCATCAGATGAAGAGCAGTGATGAGTATTGGAGGCTCATATCTAATGGCAGTCCTCAGTCATCTCCAGAGTGTGAACAGTTCTTAGATGTCATGGCGAGCATGTCTCGTTGGAGGGGTGAAGAGACTCCTAGTAAAATAGGAACAGTTAAGCTCACCCAAGCAGTCACCTTGCTGGCCAGACAAGAATATCTAGTGTGGGGTCGTTTACCCAGCAGTGTGCCTATGTCTCCAGGAAGCACCGTAGTGGTAGAGCCCACTTTATCTAAGTCCATGCCACGCAACATCATGGTTGGCAGAGTAGTTGCACCACTCTGGGGTGACAGATGGGTCCCAATGAAGATAACCAACCTATCAGACAAACCTGTCACGTTGAAGAGAAACAGTAAGTTAGCTGACGTGTCTCCGTGTTTGGCTGTCGAAGACTTTGAGGTTTTCCAAGGCTCTAGTCAGGCCGAGAAGGTTATTCGGAAGGAGCAGCTCACAACAAACAGGCCTGCAGACTTGAAACAGAGACTGCGAAATGTTGGACTAAGTGATGTCGACATGGAAGCCTGGTCTGCAAGCGACCCAACCAAAGTAGAACTAGTCCAGCTACTTGAAAATTACAATGATGTGTTCTCCAAACATGTCTTGGACTGTGGTGAAGCGAAAGGATTCGTGCATCGCATACGGCTCACAGACGACCGTCCCTTTCGCCTCCCATATCGGAGAGTCCCTCCCACCCGCCCATTACCAGAAGCTACGGCAAGTTTTGACAGACATGGAAGAACAGGAAATAATAAGAAAATCCACAAGCGAGTATGCCTCCCCCTTAGTAATGGTATGGAAGAAGGATGGTACTCCCAGGATATGTACGGACTTCAGATGGCAAAATGCACGAACAGTCAAAGACGCACACCCACTTCCACATCAGTCAGACTGTTTGGCCGCTCTAGGAGGAAACACCTACTTCAGTACTATGGATTTGACGTCCGGTTTTTATAACATACCTATGGCTGAAGATGACAAGAAATATACGGCGTTCACAACCCCTTTGGGTTTACATGAGTATAACAGGATGCCGCAGGGGCTCTGCAATAGTCCTGCATCGTTTATGCGCATGATGCTAAGTATATTTGGAGATCTGAACTTCAGTAGCTTGTTATGCTACCTCGATGATCTGTTGGTGTTTGCTTCATCTGAGAGAGAGGCCTTGGAAAGACTGGAGATTGTATTTCAGTGACTACGACACCACAATCTGAAACTAAGTCCAAAGAAATGTCATCTCATGAGAGAATCAGTGAAATTCCTTGGCCACATCATAGATCGCAATGGGGTGTCTGTTGATCCAACAAAGGTGGACGTAATATCAAACATGTCAAAGACTGATTTGATGGAAGATGATGGATGCACTCCCTCAGTGAAAAGGATCAAGTCGTTTTTAGGAATGATATTCTACTATCAACACTTCATACCCAACTGTTCCTCCATTGCCAAGCCACTTTTTGCTCTTACTGCAGGTTAGAAGAGAAGAGGAAAAGTCAAGACAACCTCAAAAGCAGGGACTTTCAGGAAACTCAAATCTGCGGATTGGACACCAGAATGTGACATCGCTGTCTCTAGTCTGAAAGAGAAGTTGTTACATTGTGCAGTGCTCGCACATCCAGATTTTTCAAGGCCGTTGATTCTGTCAATAGACGCTTCATTGGACGGGCTTGGCGCTGTATTATCCCAAATACCAGCTGGAGAAGAGAAAGCACGTCCTATTGCTTTTGCAAGCAAGACTCTGAGTGGCTCTCAGAAAAGATATCCCGCCCACAGACTAGAGTTTAGCGTTGAAATGGAGTGTTTGTGAGAAATATAGCCACTGGCTAAAGGGGCATTCATTTACCGTTTGGACAGATAATAATCCGCTTACGTACATAATGACAAAACCAAAACTCGACGCGTGTGAACAACGGTGGGTGTCAAAGTTGGCTCCCTACATGTTTGACTTGAAGCATATAGCAGAAACTAAGAACATCGTAGCTGACGCGTTGAGCCGGGACCCTTTTGCCAAGACAGTCAGTCACAGACTTATCACTGAGCCCTACGACAAGTTACTCGCTGCTGCTGATGCAGTTGGGGAAGATGGAGTGCAAGACACCTTCCGGTTAAAGGTCCAGTACCACCGTGTGAAGAAACCAGATAATTCTGTCACAAGCCAGTCTGACCCTCTTCTGCTCACCTGTGACACGAGCACTGCCAGAGCACTGCTTGATAGTCATGACAGCTGGGATGTAGCTACAGAGGCCAGAGCAGTACAGCTAGTTCAATCTCTCCAGAATCTAGTGCCACCAGGACAAGATTCACTCCCTGTGTTCTCTCTGGAAGAGCTCCAGCGAAGCCAAGAGTTTGACCCCGTCATCTTTCAGATCATCCCGTTCGTAAATCGGAAGAGAAGGCCTTCAAGACGAGAGAGAACTGGATCTGATGCAAGGGCCTTAGCTCTCATCAAACAATGGGACAAACTGAGAATCCATGATGGAGTACTTTACCGAGTGACCAAGGATCCTTTGAGTAAGCAGAAGAGACATCAGTATGTTATGCCCCAAAGTCTACAGGGAAAGGCCTTGAGTGGTATCCATGACCTTGCCGGACACCAAGGACAAGCCAGAACACTTCACTTGGCTCGACAGCGCTTCTTTTGGCCCAAGATGGAGAAGGACATGAAGCAATATGTCAAGTGTTGCCAGAGGTGTATACTGGCCAAAACACCAGAACCATCCGCCAGAGCTCCGCTCGAAAATATCAGGACTTCTGCCCCTATGGAGTTAGTGTGTTTAGATTTCTGGAGTGCTGAGGATAACAAACAGCGTTCGGTGGATGTGCTGGTTTTAACCGACCATTTCACAAAGTTGGCCCATGCCTTTCCATGCACAAACCAAACAGCAAAGCAAGTTGCTAAGAAGTTGTGGGATCACGTCTTTTGTGTATATGGATTCCCAAAGCGCATTCACACAGATCAGGGCACCAACTTTGAAAGTGAGCTCATCTCAGAACTACTCAAGCTATCAGGAGTCTCCAAGTCACACACTACTTCGTATCACCCCATTCGAAATGGAGGAACTGAAAGATTCAACCGGACACTTGGCAGTATGATAAGAGCGTTGCCCTTGAGAACAAAGCAACAGTGGCCTCAACAAATACAGACTCTGACGTTCGCTTACAATGCAACGGTACATGAAACAACTGGCTTTGCGCCATTTCAGCTTATGTTTGGTCATATTCCAAGACTCCCCATTGATGTGATGTTCAAGCAGGTGCTGAGAGACCCAGTGGTTGTAGACCATAGCAACTACGTGAAGACTCTCATGTCTCATCTGAATGAAGCAGCAGAAATTGCTCAGAAACATACCGCCAAAGAACAACAAAAGCAGGCCAATGGTTACAACAAGAAGGTCAAGGGTACTTGCCTTAACGTCGGTGATAGAGTACTCATCGCCAACAAAGGAGAAAGAGGTAAAAGGAAACTTGCAGACAAGTGGGAAGGAACAGTGTATACCATCAAAGATAAAAACCCACAGACACACATATACAAACTGGAGGATGATAGTGGAAGAACCAAAGTAGTGCATAGAAACCTCATCCTGGATATCAGTTTCCTACCTGTCAAGTCACCTGAGGGTGGTGAAAATGGCGAGACTTTGAGCAGTGTCAACTCCGAGAGTGAGTCTCAAACTGAAGGTCTTGTTGACTCTTTGGTGTCAGGAAACACAGGGGACAGGATCAGTGCATGGGTTCTGAGTGGATCAGGAGAGTCTATGGATGAAGAATCTCAGTGTAGTCAAGAGGCAGACCAGTCAACTCAGAACACAGACGAGTTTAACTGCAGAGAAGAGTTTGATGGAGAAGACAGAGAAACAGAGAGCCCTCTCAGACAACAGACCGACTCTGACAGTTTAGCTGTGAATGTTGATATAGTCACTGACGAACACACACCAGTAGACACGTCAGAGGCCGCTTACACAGGCAGAACACGTACTGGCAGAGTTCTCAAAAGAGTAAATCGGTTGATAGAGACCATGGCTCAGAAATCTCATTCGTTACTATCCTTGTTTTAAAGGGGATATTCTTAGTTGAGGGTACATACACACATAGTTTTGTTTTATTTGGGTAAAGATTCAAGTGGCGTGACATGCATGTCATGGGACTAGAGTAAGGCCGGGTGGTTGTATGGTGTACTTGGCATCGTATTATTTGTTGAGAGTTTGAGGTTTGATCACCCTTAAAGGTCTCTGAACCTGTCCAACAGGTAGCTTACTGAGCTAAAAAGAAAAGTATGAGATACTTTATGTGAACCCGTGCCAGTTAAGACTAAAGTGTCAGTTGTCCCTGTGATTGTTGTGTTATCCTGTCAGACTATGGGTTAGGATTTTGGTGAAATTCAGGAGGGGTGAATGTAGCATATGTATAAAATATGTGATGTATTTCACCAGAAATCCCTGCTTATTTTAGTTTTGTTGTTTTTCTAAGTGTTTTCTAACATTTAAGTTATTTCTAAGTGGGTTGGAGTCATTTCTGGGAGTTTTGTTCATTTGTTTTGAAGATGTTGTGTTTCGCTCTTTTTGATGATGTCATCGGCGTCGCGCGCGGGCTTCCTCCTCAGTTGCTGAGAGCAATCTGTGGAGAGGTTGGTGACCAGCCAGGAATAGTAAGAGGACTGCATTCTCCTTGTCTTTCTTTTGTTCTTCCCAGAATAAATCATTGAGCAAGCAGAGGTCCAGTCTATCCTTTCAAACACAACGCAGATATACAAACACAGGACCAGACCGGTCACACGGACAATTAAGGCTGATTGCAGCCGGGCCTTTTTAACCTGTGTGTGGATATGTGAGTGAGCATGCATCAGTGTGAGAGGCTGACTGCGTGGACGAGTCTGACAGGAGGCTGCACCTAGTATATAATGGAGTCGAGTTGGAATGTGGAGAGGGAGCTGAGCCAGCAGCGTCTGAGAGGGGTCCACAGCTGGGGTGCCAGGACGGAGGCGGGGGCGCGAGCGAGAGGGGCGGAGTGGGAGAGCGGCCATCACCGGCTGCGACGACCGACCGAGCTCCGCGGAGGATGTGGCCAGGCACAGCCTGGAAGGGCTGCCCAGTCGGGGTTGGGGCGGGATGCCCCTGGAAGCCTGGCGGACTCGGGCAGTCTTGGTGCTCTGCGGCTGGCCTGCCGGGAGAGAAGGAGGTGCGCGCGCTGTCTCTGTCTGTCACTGGTAGTCTGTGTCTCTGTCTATCACGGATCCGGTCCCAGTACTGCTACCGTACCGGGGTCCGTGACAGACAGACACAGGACAGGTGGCCTGTCTGAGTTAACTGGCCAGCAGGGACATTTTATTTACACCACAGCAATAATACGACCTGGTGTTGACGGCCGTGTGTAGCGCCATCTCCCTCGGCACGCGCACCTCCTTCTCTCCCGGCAGGCCAGCCACTGAGCACCAAGGCTGCCCCAGTCTGCCAGACTTCCAGGGGCATCCCACCCCAACCGGTCAGCCCTTCCAGGCTGCGCCTGGCCGCATCCTCTGCGGAGCTCGGTCGGTCGTCATAGCTGGTGACGGCCGCTCTCCCACTCCGTCCCTCTCGCTCGCACCCTCGCCTCTGTCCCGGCACCCCAGCCGCGGACCCCACTCAGACGCTGCTGGCTCAGCTCCCTCTCCACAGTCCGACTCGACTCCATTATATACTAGGTGCAGCCTCCTGTCAGACTCGGTCACTCACTCAGTCAGCCTCTCACACTGATGCATGCTCACTCACACATCCACACGCAGCTATCAACTATAGCTATCAATAAAGGCATAAACAGGCCACAAAAAAATCTTAAAATAAAAAACAAAAAATAAGTAAAAGAGGCCCAGCTGCAATCAGCCTTAATTGGCCGCGTGAGTCCAGCCTACGCCTTACCAACCCCTCTACCCCCAGTCTGCCACAATGTTTTACTTGCCCAACAATGCAGTAAATAGACAGCATGTATTAGTTATATATGGATTTTTTAACCTAATTTTTTAATGCTAAATATAAAGGCTTGTCATTCAGTAACTACATTGAATAAATATAAACTGATGGATGTTGTAGAACTAGAACTCTTCAAATTAGTAGAAATAAATATTTCTATTAGAAATAAATATTTTACACTGTGCCTTGAACACCATTGGTGATTTGAAATATAACAAACCAACCAAACTACCCCTGCAATGGATACAATATTCATAGTTTTTATTTTCACCATTAGCTCTTTGCTTTACTTTAAGTGAACCACTTCCTTTTTCAGAACCTCATTCTTCTGTATCAGTTTCTGAGGCTGGAACATATTCTGGATCACGTTCATCTGATTCTTCCTCTTCACTGGTTTCAGATTCATTCTGATTAAAATACAAAGAAAAGAGAACAAAACAGGCATACATAACACCTACATAAGCACTACATGACAACCAACAAACAAATTGAGATTGCTGTTCTGTACATACCTCATTAAGTCAAAATGACATAACAATTTAAATGAAGTGACAGAAGCTAGGCAGGTTCATGAATATATAAGAATAAAGGCCAGTATTCTTTCCTGACACTGGCTGTCATGACATCAACATAGCAATGCTATGTAGACTTAAGTGGTCAACACACGATGAGAGCTCAGCGCTGGCGTTGCCATTATTTTCTATAGAAGAGCGTTGAATCCCAACCTAGCATCGACGCTACCCTGGGGTACTGCTCGGATTTTCCACCTTTCTGCTGCGCTCAAAGTTAAAACAATTTCAACTTTCATCCTGTTTGACGCTGACCTGACCTACCGGATTTTGGTATGGTATTGGTATGACATAATATGCCAACTGACAACTATGTCACTTGACGTACAGGGTAATGTTAATGACACCAGTTGGAACAAACATTTATGAATGGCTATGTCTGTTTAAGTCAGCGCTCAGTGCTTATGCAGGTGTCATAAATGCCTTATGTATACCCCTTCCAGTAAAGTGTTACCGAAATATAATACTTACCCAAGTCTTTTGTCTTTTGACAAATTACAACATTGTTTGAATCAGTGACATATACATCCTTAGCCTACAGCTTAGTCACATACAGTAGCTATATTGGGTCCTGTTATACCAAATCATGCCCCCCTAAACCATGATTAAGCACAGACAATAAACACACACAAGGCTTATACATCCTCAGCCTTCAGCTCACTCATGGTTTAGGAGGGCATGATTTGGTATATCAGGAGCCAATATATAGCTACTGTATGTGACTAAGCTGTAGGCTAAGGTTGTATAAGCCTTGTGTGTGTGTGTGTGCTCACTCATGGAGGGCATGATTTGGTATATCAGGAGCCAATATATAGCTACTGTATGTGAGTAAGCTGTAGGCTAAGGTTGTATAAGCCTTGTGTGTGTGCTCACTCATGGAGGGCATGATTTGGTATATCAGGAGCCAATATATAGCTACTGTATGTGACTAAGCTGTAGGCTAAGGTTGTATAAGCCTTGTGTGCTCACTCATGGTCTAGGAGGGCATGATTTGGTATATCAGGACCCAATATATAGCTTTCAGTAAACTACAGTATGTCACATCACAACTTGGCATGACTTGAAATATTGGGCTATGTGAAAAGATGGGCCTAGATATCCATCACTACTAGCAAGCTATCCATTGTACAAGCACTCACTTAACTCAGAGTGCCATGAGATGTGGATTAATTGCAATTTATCTAAAAACTTACCATTTAGTTAGGAACACTTAAGCGATAAAAATTCACAAGGTTTATATCAACTAATGTATTTTATTATCTAGGGAAAAAAAAGTAAATATTGTGAGCCTGTTCAGTAGAAGTCCTAGCCAAATATGTTCAGATAATATTTGATTGACGTATGTGAGATTGTAGATCATTTATATGAAAGGTTTGAAGCCTCCATGTTACTTGGTGTAGTATGAAGTGTCAAATTACAACATTGTTTGAATCAGTGACATATACAACCTTAGCCTACAGCTTAGTCACATACAGTAGCTTTATTGGGTCCTAATATACCAAATAATGCCCCCCTAAACCATGAGTAAGTACACACAAGGCTTATACAACCTTAGCCTACAGCTTAGTCACATACAGTAGCTATATTGGGTCCTAATATACCAAATAATGCCCCCCTAAACCATGAGTAAGCACACACAAATAAACACACAAGGCTTATACAACCTTAGCCTACAGCATAGTCATACAGTAGCAATAAAATAATCTCACTTCAGATGTTAAAGCACTTGATGCGTGTCAAGCTAAGTTGACAAGTGTATTAACAAACCTCTTTAGGAGGGGCAGTGGGAGAGATGACTTGGGCCTGGACGGTAGCCGGAGCCATGGGTTGATGGAGAGGCAGAAACAAAGAAAGAGAGGGTGAACGAAAGAGAGAGATGGACAGTTATCTCAATGTAGAGTCTCTGCTACAGAAATATGGTTTTCTACAAAGACAGAATTTGACACATTTTCTATGAAGGAAATTGAAATTCAGAAATTGATTCAAACAATGTTGTAATTTGCCACTTCATACTACATTTGTATTAACAAACTTCTTTAGGAGGGGCAGTGAGTGTGAGTGAGAGTGAGAGTGAGAGTGAGAGTGAGAGTGAGAGAGAGAGAGAGAGAGAGACTATGCATTCAACACTACTCACTATTAAAAAATACTTTAATTATTCAATAAAAGTCAATGGTACTACTTACCTCGGACATTTCCTGTCCATGGCAAGCCAACTCCTCCATACTCATACGTAATCTCTTGACCTTCCCGTATGTCCATAATGGAAAATAAACAAAGATGGGGCATACCATCCACTTCACATATGCATACAAAAGTACATTTTCTAATAATGAGATTGGAAAAATCAAAAGGAAAATCAAATAACTAATAAAAAACATTTAGATGAAACTTAGATCACATCTGTATTGATGTTAGAATAATGTCCCTCTTTACAACAGTCATAACTTACGTGGTCAATCGCGCACACCAGAACACAAAGGATGAATATAAAAAAGGGCCAGGTGAACAAGAGGGAAAAACACGTAATCACTGCGGGCTCTGGATGAGAATGAACCTGGCTTGTGTGCAGCTATTTTTAGCTAGCGATATTTTTTAGCTATTTTTATTTTAGCAGTAATTTTCAGCTGATGGCGCATCCACCTAAGGCGCCATAGATGAATGGAAGCGAATGAGAGGACACGTTTTAATAATAAAATAATAAATGATAAAGCTTGTATACAAGCGGGTGTAGTTAGCAGATAACTCACTGCATTGACAGTCTTGAGAGTATTTCTGAGTAATATTGTTAACTAACGAACACAATTAATTAAATAAGTTGTAAAGCTACTTTGTTGAGGCTATCAGACAGTTTTCATTTAATGTACAAAATATATAATATTAAGGGCTTACCTTCGATTTTCGATCCCGAAGAATTGTTGCAGCTCCAATGCTAATATCCACACTAATCTTCTTGACGTAAATATGGCGGGTAAATGTGTATGATATGGCGAGTAAATGAGTATCATTTGGCACCAGTGTGTATACCTTGCAATACTAATTCCCACCTACAGAGGCACTGTTGGAAGTTCACGCATACACATGGTTTGTAAAGTCCATATTTATAAAGGTCATAAAAAGCGTGGGGAGGGTTATAACAGTCAAATAGCAATATTAATTAATAATACCAGTAATGTAGTAATCATACATGTATTAATAATGCTTTAAATTATTCTTCAATAATTATAACAATTTAAATTCCCCAAATTACGAGACCATCAAAAGTTGACGGACGGACGGACGTGTTCACCCCGTGAGGGAAGCGTATTACCACTACAAATAACAGTAGTGACGTGAAGGTGAGGGAAGGTCAACCACCACCACTGGTACCCTCCTAAGCAGGCTGGTGTGCACCACTAGGCCTCTAAACAAACATACACTTCAAAACATACATTTCATTGGTGTGGGGAACACAGTACCCAGCCTATAACCACCCTCAACACAAAAGAAAATAACCTAAACAAAGCAGCAGTAGGGTCTGTTAGGGGAGGTTTGCAGGGGGTAGTTTGTCACGCAGAAGGACCTAAAGCAAAAGAGCAACATTATGACAGTCTACCCTATGCTCAGTATTAAACATTTGAATGTAAAGAATAACCTTACCTCATCTATGCCCTACAATGGAGTTAAGACGATGCCAAGAGAAATGCCACGCGAACCTGGATACCAGCTACCTTGCCAAAGGAAGGAGTCATGCACAGCCAGAGAGCATAGCCCTATCCACCACTTATGGTGGTACCCTAAATACTAATTGGGAAAACCTGTGGATGGGAGTGGCTGTGGAGAGGCCCACCCCCTGCTGGGCCATTTCAGCTGGCTACACCTACATTACAGTCATTTAGCAAACTCTTTTATCCAACGCGATGTACAAACCCACAACCCTGAGACTGAAAGTCTCATGCTCTACCAACTGAGCTGTCTAGGCCGGACACTCTGTACCCAACCAAACATTACCAAACCTCAATAAACCCTATCAAACCTTACCAAACCTTACCAAATCTCTCCAAACCCAAAACCTACCAAACTTTAGCAATTGTTACCAAACCCTAACGAACCTGCTGAACTTGAGGAGGGACAGGTGTGTCAAGTGGCGCATGTGTGTGTGTGATTTCTTTCTCTCTGACCAGTCAGGGTAATGATTACAGCTGAGGACTCAAGGGGGGGTCTCATCTACACACACACACACACACACACACTCTGCAATTGTGTCTAAATCCTACAGTTATTTGGAAAATGCTGTGAATTTTAAGAGACATTTGAAGAAAGCTGCCATGATGTTCGGTCATGATTGCATTTAATCATGTGTGTGTTTGTGTGTGTGTGTGTGTGCGTGCATGAAGGCTGTTACTTCTGGTCACAGAACATGTCAACTTCAATCCTTGCCCAGTAGCAAACACACACACACACACACACACACACACACACACAGAGACACACACACAGCTGTGCCAAATAGATGCCATTGTCATCTCTGTCCGTCATTTATGACAACATAACATTAGAATGAATGTTACTTAGTGGAGCTGTGTGTTGGTGTCACTGAGGTGAACACACCATGTCACCTCCTTACTCTATACAGTCTAGAACAATACTCAAAATCTCCTTTCAATAACCTTTATTGATGTCAACATTTATTGGAATAAACAGAAAACATGTGCATAGCGTCCCCCTTTCTTCTAGAGTTGACAGTTTCTGTGTACGAACTGAGATTGTTAGAATTCTGAAATTGGGGATATGTGAATTAAATTGTTCCCAAATCATCTTTCGAAACAGAAGAAAATCCTCCTTTTATCCATCCCTTCCCCGTCCCCTTCTCGTTCCTTCCCTCCCCCCTCTCTTACTGCTTCAAAGAGTAGTAATCACATTGGGATCTCAGTGGTCTAAGGAGTCTGAGGGCTTTGATGTGCATTGTTGCGGATGCGTAATTAGGGTTAGGGTTCATCCCGTATGGGCGTGTCTTCGCAAACTATTTTTTGTAAGCAAAAAAAATGACGAAAATATTCATCGACAGGCATATTTATATGGTTGCGCGGGGCTGTGCACAGCAATTCTGTCACTTACAATTTTTTTTCTACTGTACATTTCAATAAAGTAAAGATGACTCATTCACTTTTAGATAGTATGTTGCCAAAAATGCACACATTCAACACTCAACCAAAACAGTGGTTTACAGTAAAAAGAAACTGAATTATAAAAAACAATGGATTTCATATTGTCTATTGTATGCAGGTAGAACTGAAACATGAAAAGTAATGCAGTTTTTGTAATGCCATCAACTGTTAATATTTTGAAAGTCGTTATGCTATGATTGACTATATGTTCCTCTTGGATAGAAAACGTGCTAGTGTTTTGAAATAATTATTTGATTTTGAGTCGAGTTTGCCGTGTTTTGTTAGAGTTAATGTATGTAGAGAACGTTTTTTTGCATTTTGAAATGTAGAGTTAGTATTTAATTAACAAAATGTGATTTTGAGCAGAAAATTTACTATTTGGCTAATTGTGTGATGTAGATGTATTGCTGTGTTAGGAGTTTAGAAAAAGTATCTTAAGTATAGCTAAATGCTTGTTAGTGATTCATTCTTGTTACATACATACTTACTGGTTACATACATTACTTTAGTATGGTCAATAAAGTGAAAAAGGTGTAATTCTTATTCTATAATGAAATACTGATTTATGTGAAAAATCATTCAAACTTCAAAGATAAAAGTTCATCATTTATGTAATGCTCCCTGTTGTTAGTGTTTTTTAGGTTAGTGTGTTATGAGTGACAATGTATGCTTTCTGAGTGAGCAGTGTCTCCAGTGTTGTGGTTGAACAAGCTTATTTTGAGACATGTATGAAGTGTTTTGGTGGTTTGAGTGAGTTTTGGAGGTGAGATTAACTGTTTGGCCAAGAGGCATGTTGGTAATGCAGACAGTATGAAGAGTTTTGACAATGTGGCTTCAGTATTGACCGATGCGAGTTAGCAATCGGAAAAAACTGTAAGGGCCACAATTATTGACCATGTTGTAAACCATGGTCTCTTTGAGAGAGGCTGTTTTACTGTAAGGGTGCAACCAAATCTGCAGCGTTCAACAGTTGCATCAATTGTACAAATTTTCCGGCACGAGGAACAGGTGAGATGTGTACCCTTCAATGATAGTTGAACTACATATTACAGTACAATACAGTATGTTTACATTTTTACATGTACTGACATTTTGAAATATATTTGGTGTTTTACGTAGGCTCCAAAGGTTTCCTCCTGGAATTTCAGGATTTTTTTTTTTTTTCAACTTTTTGAAACAGTACAGTAAATTACGATTTGAAGCAAATTGCTGCGTTTCTCATTCATTCTTGTTGCATACATACTGGTTACATACATTACTTTAGTACAGTCAATAAAGTGAAAAGGTGTTATAATTATTCTATAATGAAATACTGATTTATGTGAAAAATTCAAACTTCAAACATAAAAGTTCATCATTTATGTAATGCTCCCTGTTGTTAGTGTTTTTTAGGTTAGTGTGTTATGAGTGACAATGTATGCTTTCTGAGTGAGAAGTGTTGCCAGTGTTCTGGTCGAACAAGCTTATTTTGAGACATGTATGAAGTGTTTTGATGGTTTGAGTGAGTTTTGGAGGTGAGATTAACTGTCTGGCCAAGATGCATGTTGGTAATGCAGACTGTATGAAGAGTTTTGACAATGTGGCTTCAGTATTGACCGATGCGAGTTAGCAATCGGAAAAAACTGTAAACTTCAACGATGAACATATCCAAACTTCTGGTGCTATGATAAACTTTTGCATATAATATTCTCTCATTTGACACTGGTATTTTTATTTTGCATGCTATATTAGATTTTGAACCCAAAATGAGCAGTATAGCATTGTGTGTTACAGTTTTTTTTAATTGCTTTGACTCAATTTGCACAGATTTTCAATGTGCAAAACTCTTAACACAGAATGCTATACTGCTCATTTTGGGTTCAAAATTTAATATAGCATGCAAAATAAAAATACCAGTGTCAAATGAGAGAATATTATATGCAAAAGTTTATCATAGCACCAGAACATTGGATATGTTCATCATTGAAGTTTAATTATTGGCGCATTATCAAATAATGCGGTCAAACACTAAATAATTGTCATCAAAAAAGACTGCAAGGGTCATTTCCTCATAAGTACTTCAAATGAAGTACAGCAGGCATCCCCTGTGATCCTCTGTGATAGACTGCAGTATATATATATATATATATAGCTTGTGTTTTTATGGAAGACAAACAAAATATTAGATTACAGTAGATTACTGTATATGAAAGAAATCATACAGTAATGCAGTAAACTCAACTGAATTTTACAGTACAAAAAAAACAACAGTAAAAGCAAAAACAACAGTAACAAAAAACAAAACAAATGCATTTCAGTGCTTAAGCAGCATTTTGCCTCTCTGCTGCATTTGGCCACAGAATCGGCCTCATCGGCCTGCTCCATGTTGTCAGAAACTGCCATTCAGGTTTCTAAGCAGCCTTTTATGTAGTGGTGATGAGATTATCAATTGTGTTGCAATGCTACTAACCTGGGCAAGGTTGCTGGAAGTAATGAGACATGGCTACAAACACCTGATGAACTGATTTAGTGACCTGCTTTTGTAGTAATAAGCATTTGAACATTGTTGTAATGTTAAGTGGCTGTACTCTGAGGATGGAGCAGATGATTTAGAGTTTTGCACTTTGTATGTCAGCATAGGATGTAGTGTCTTAGAGTATGAATTTTGAAAGTCAGTTTGGCACTTTGCATTTAGAGTTTTGCACATTGAAAATATGTTGTGCAAATTGAGTCAAAACAATTGAAAAAAACTGTAAGAGTTTTGCACATTGAAAATCTGTTGTGCAAATTGAGTCAAAACAATAAAAAAAAAATTTAATTGACTGCTTATTGTGTGAAAACAACATGAATTGTGTTAATGGTATGGTCCACAACTGACGGATGTTGTGCTAATTGTGTTTAGAGTTTTGAAAATGTGATACAGAAAACTGTATTGCACTTTTACCTTAGCACTAGTTATGCTCTTAGATGCTTGTTTAGTAAGGAAATGCACTTACGATTTCTGGTGACTAGTTCTCTTGCCTACCTATGTTGAATGCACTTATTGTAAGTCGCTTTGGATAAAAGCGTCTGCTAAATGACTGTAATGTAATGTAATGTAATGTAATGTATTTAAGATACAGAATGCTGAATGGAGCAGTGGGACAAAAAATGGCTGCTTTGTTTGCATTATTTTCTGTTTTTTACACTAATGTGCAAAGTGATAATGAAGCACTGGTGCAAATCTTTTCTCTTTGCCTACCCTAAGTGCTGTATAGGCTAGCTATGGAGTGGATCTGCAACCACTAGGCCTTCTTGCTACCTCCATGCTAAGTGATGTGAATCGTCAGTTTCCATCCTGATTAGTTTCCCGCAGAAAAAAAAAAGTTCCCTAGGTGAGAGAAAGTTTTACATTAATTACATGCAAACCGTGTGTGTGTGTGTGTGTGTGTGTGTGTGTGTGTGTGTGTGTGTGTGTGTGTGTGTGTGTGTGTGTGTGTGTGTGTGTGTGTGTGTGTGTGTCATTCACACATACAGTATAATTACAGACAAGAACTCCTACGGTGGCACAGGAAGACACCGAGGTGATGTCTTGACACTGCAATGTGTCTTTACATAGACGAACACATGGGCACACACACACTTGCTTGCCCAGTGTTATGTATAGAAAGTCCACGGTTCCTCAGTGCATGTTCAGACCAAGTATACAGTAATTAGTAATTATAAACACATTAATTGCATACAGGGAGCTAGGACAATTTAACATCTCAACACACACACGCGCACACACACGGCCATGTTGGCTGAAATGATGTACAACAATTATGCAGTCAACAGATCTACCTATGTCAGAACAGTAATTACAGACAACCTGAGGAAAAGGTGACTCCTCTCCTCTCCGTCAACAATATAACATCATCGTGACATCATCTGATTGACATCAGGCAGACTACACACACACACACACACACACAATCAGAGGTGCAGACCTTCAGTATGCAATAATTATAGGCATATAACAAGTTCTATCTATATCAGAACATTAATTACACAGACCTGGTCCAGCTTTACACACACACACACACACACACACGTAGGCCTATCTCTAGAACATTAATTACATACAATGAACTGAGACATGGGACAAGGTGACATCTCAACACTCCTCTCATGACATCATCTGAGAGCTTCTGTGACTCGGTGTGTGTGTGTGTGTGTGTATCCCAGGCTTTCTTTCAGAGATATATGGTGCTAGCTGGGGAAGGCCCTCGGTCTGTCAGAGCAGTAATTTACCTAAGGCATCAGGTTAAGACGTCCCTCAGATAGAAAAGCTGTAATTATAACAGACCTGTCACCGAGTGTAACCATATGGGCCATGTTTAGACTGGCGCTTCAAAATGGATTTCACTATCATGGCTGCAGAATCAACTGGAACTCCGGGATGCAGTTTCAAACGCAGGAAGGTCACAAAATGTCAAATCAAATCTTTTATCGTTTATCTTCTGAACTGATCAAGCCGCCCAACAATTCTAGTCCAATTCCTCGTTGATTCAAGAAATCATCCTTGTCATCGTGTTGTCCGAACCCCAAGACAAAGCAGTACAGTGACATTTTGAAACTGAATGTGCTTTTTTCCTTCACCGGCCACTTGACATCTTAAAAATAAAGTTACTTTTTATTAATGGTATCATGAAATGGCAATTTTTTCATTCTCTGACTAATTGTATCATATAGAGAAACAAAAGGTATCATATCATATCATATCATATCATATATACACCATATATGTAGAGAAGGGATTGAGATTAGGAGACTGTGACTATCATCACTGGGGCATCAATTAGAATGCCAGAATCATAAAATGAATGTCCAGTGAATAGTAATTTAATTAATTGAAGTACAACAACAAAAGTAAACAACAATGCACATGAATAAAATAAATCATAATTTATATAATATGATATATACAATATATAATTTGTCCTTGATTGCAACTGGTAGGAATTGGTAGGATACGGGTCACTTTGCCAACAGCCCAAAGGGCTCTTGGTAGCTGGGGGTCTACAATCATCACTACTGAGTTTGCCTGCAGATCTTGCTTGTCCCTCAGCCATTTGTGTCTCGCCTGAAGTGATGGTAAGTAGGATTTGGTGAAATGTTTCCAGAAATGATCCGACAGTATTTGAGCCATTTGGTGCTGAGGAGCTCAGTCCAGATAAGACACTAGGGGGAGTGATGAGTCAGCCGGCCCATAACGAGGAGGTTGGGAGTAACTGGGTCCATGTCTGAAATGTCAGATGATACATAGCCCAATGGTTTCGAATTAAGTGTAGTGTATGCAGGAGACATCAACCCCCCCCCCCCCCCCCCTTCTTTGGACCATACAAAATACACATTAACACCCAAAGACTAACACATTCCTATGAGGTCAAGACACCTGGGGCCAAATGTATGAAACTCTGTGTATATTTAGGTGTAGAAATCTGTGTACGCACAAAACAGGAAACATGCATATGCAGTCTTTTCGTCAGATGTATAAAACCCCACGTACGTCTGTTCCCACGTGTTTTTTCCTCATACATCTCAATCATCCTGAAATTGTGCGCACGCACGTGCACGAGCCTTCTGACCATGCCCACAATTTACTAACACACATCAACACACCCCAAATTGCCTGGTTTGCATATAAAGGGCCAGCATTTAGTTTAGTTTTGAGGAGAAACGGCGGAAGCATTTAAGAAGCAACAGAAGAAGAAAAAACACTATTTTACCGACTGTGAACTTGAAATAATGGTTGATCAAAATGACAGAAGAAAACGCGTATTATTTAGAAGCCTAAGCTCTGGCATTACCAACCAAATGAAACAAGTTGAATGGCAGAAAGTAACCGAAACCATCTTCCTTTTAAAAGCCCAATGCAACGCTCTACCACAGAGCGCACGGCTGTGTACCACATTATAGCGCGTCTGTTGTGCACTCTGGGGTTTGGAAATGGCACAAGTAGCCATGGCTTCAATGCATACCCATTGTCACCTGAGGGTATAAAATATTATATACATATTATACAAAACAATATTATATACATAGTATATTACATTTGGGAAACCGGACATCGCTGCAAATTGCATTTTGATGTTGGCCTGTTCAGCTGCTGTGTAAGGGAACCTGATGTATCTATTACTCAAAGAAATGGTGCCCACGCCATGACTCAGGGCAGACTGCGATATCCCTGATCTGTCCGCAAGCTCCCGCTGAAACGTCCCCATCGCTAAAAACCCGATTGTGGTCAGTAGATGGACGGGGATGGCAGGGTTTCTCCGAGACTGCGGTTCCAACACAGGGCCCAGTTCAGCACACAATTCCAATGGAACAGCTCTTGGAAATCGAAAGCGGCGCATTAGCCAGTCATCATCATGGGCCAGAAAATCAGTACGGTCTCTGAAGCCTTGTTCTCGCCTAAATTGCGCAATAGCAATATCTTCCAGCAACGCCAAAGCAGCCATTGTATCATTTTGCACAGCAATTACACACGGCTACAGCTTTTATATAGTGTAGGTTATTCTTACTCCCCAATAATAGGCTACAGAATAATAATCTTTATTTATAAAGGTCATGTATTTATTTGTTTATTTATATAAAGATCATTATCATTATAATTATTAGAATGCATAGTGACAAACATATTTACTCAGAACGAAATGAAGGCTTGTCAAAAAAAGGTTGTTAACCACTCACGCATCACTATGTAATCATAGTGAAGGTTTTTAAAACTATAGATTACATCCTAACACAATGTAGTGAAAGAAAAAAGCTCTAAATAAAATGTCACCCAAATTCACACTTTTATTATCCTTTTTTGCCAACTCGCAACATCACACTAATCTGACTCAAAAAAATGCGTATGGTATGCATGGTGTGAAGGATGTGTACCGGTACGCACATTCTCGCCGCCCGTGGACTTTTATACATTTGGCCCCTGCTGTGCTCCCAAGAACCCAAGGAACCCCCTTTGCAGCAAAAGGTGGATTTCCCCCATAAAGCCGCCAAAAAGTAACACTTCTTGCAGGTTCGACCAGCCCGCTCTGGTGCCTTTAGGAGATGGGATTGAACTTTGACGAAATGTACCTACTTTGCATTCCAAGGGAGACACAGATTACAGTTTTTTACAATCACTTCGGCACTAATTTCAGAACCTTGATGTCATTTTTCAAAACTCTAGACACAAAACTCAAAACGGTCGTCACTTGTAACACAGGCTGTCCAATGTTCAAAACATTGCATTGTGCGTTCATATCTTTAAAGAAACCTTGCACTTGCAGAATCACTGGTTCATATAACTCATTTATCATGAAATACCAGAGGAACATTCATTTAGATCACACACACACAAGATACCGATAGTTTCACTGTTTAGTTGTTGGTACAATCATTAAATATTGTAGTACAAAATATGTGATACATGTTTCATTATGGTGCTACACATAAATACATCACTGTAGAAGGACTAGTAGAGAGAATACTACAGACACAGTGGAATCATCGAACAAAATCTGAAATGTATTGATGAAATACAGTAAAATCACAACATAGGTTTCTTTGAATCAAAGCAAAAAAAAATAAAAAATACAGTTTTTTACAATCACTTTGTCACTAGGGGGCAGGGAGAGCGGAGAGAACAGAACAGTGGGGGAGAGCGAGCGGAGATTGCGACGAGAAGAAACCATGTGGGTAGGGGGAGGGTGTGAAGGGGGAGAGGAGAGAGAGAGAGTAGGACATGAATTAGTGGTCAGAGAGATGGAGAGGAGTGACGGAGAGGTTGGCAGTAGAACAGTGTGACATTCATATCTAATGAAACACATACAGAAAGCATATTTTTGCAGTGTATTGCAGAGATCCTTTGTTCTCTTACAGTTTTTTACAATCACTTTGTCACTAATTTCAGAACCTTGATGTCATTTTTCAAAACTCTAGACACAAAACTCACAACAGTCATCACTTGTAACACAGGTGATGACATACAAAATATGTGATACATGTTTCATTATGGTACTACACTGTAAAAGGACTAGTAGAGAGAATACTACAGACAGAGTGGAATCATTGAACAAAATCTGAAATGTAATGTAATGCAATGAAATACAGTAAAATCACAATATAGGTTTCTTTGAATCAAAGCAAAAATAATTAGCTACAAAAAATAAAAATAAAAATAAAACATCAACTGCAGTGTTCCTCACCTGGCTTACTGTAAATAGCAAAACAAAGGATTGATTACTGTACTTATATATTTCCATCAACCCTGTCTTGTGGATGTGGTTCTCATCCACATCACAATGGATGTTTTCATCCCAAACATCTTGGGAAGAATCTTTGGGCATGGCGAATCCAGGCCTGACACTGGTCTGCCGTGATGTCATTGCATGCATCATCCATGGTCTAGAGAAGGGTGACTTGTTCATCAGGGCGCCTATCATATACCTTCCACCTCCATGTGGAGAAAAATTCCTCAATCGGGTTAAGGAAAGGAGAGTATGGGGGTAAGTACAGGGTGGTAAATTGTGGATCGGCCTGAAACCATGCTTGCACCATTTGAGCATGGTGGAACCTGACATTATCCAATACAATACCACCACCTCTCAGAAGGGGTGCTTGTCCCCTGCCATTCCTTTGACCACCACGTCTTCCTTGTCTTCCTCCTCCCACTGCTTGACCTCTATTGTGAATCTTCGGGCATGGCGAATCCAGGCCTGACACTGGTGACACCAGTGCTGTGATGTCATTGCATGCGTCATCCATGGTCTGGAAAGTGGTACATGGGACCATAGAAACAGTCTGATGATGAAATATTACATGCATAGATAATGTAGTCCATGGTAATTGGTGTCAATGGATCTTGTTATCCTGAAACTTTCATGATCTAAACATGGAATATTATTCGTCAGTTTCCATAAAACTAAGCATTAAGAGTAATGCAACAGTTACTTATCATTTTGAGCAGTTGTATCAATTCATAGTTAGATCATTGTAATGAAATGAATAGACAGTCATCTCAGATGTAATGTGTGAATTGCATTTTGAACTGGTAATACTTTGATGTCATTTTGAACAGGTGATTTTAGTTCAATGAACAAATGATCTTAGGTTTCTGTGTGTTGTATCCAAGCAATTGGAAAAAGTGTTAGAGTTTTGAAAAATGTGCATTTTGATCTTCGGTTGTGAGTTTTGTGTCTAGAGTTTTGAAAAATGACATCAAGGTTCTGAAATTAGTGACAAAGTGATTGTAAAAAACTGTAAGAGAACAAAGGATCTCTGCAATACACTGCAAAAATGTGCTTTCTGTATGTGTTTTATTAGATATGAATGTCACACTGTTCTACTGCCAACCTCTCCGTCACTCCTCTCCATCTCTCTGACCACTACTTCATGTCCTACTCTCTCTCTCTCTCCTCTCCCCCTTCACACCCTCCCCCTACCCACATGGTTTCTTCTCGTCGCAATCTCCGCTCGCTCTCCCCCACTGTTCTGTTCTCTCCGCTTTCCCTGCCCCTGAATCTTTTTCTCTTCTATCCCCTGATACTGCCACTGATCTTCTTCTCTCTACTCTGTCCTCTTCTCTGGACCATCTCTGTCCCCTCACCTCCAGGCCTGCATGCCAAACTCCACCTGCCCCTTGGTTGTCGGACTCAGTGCGTACTGAGAGACGGAGCCTGAGAGTGGCTGAGCGCAAATGGAGAAATGGCAAACTCCCGGAGGACCTTCTTACCTTCCAATCTCTCCTTTCCACTTTTTCCTCCTCTCTATCTGCTGCTAAAGCTGCTTTCTTCTGCACTAAAATTCAAACTTCTGCTTCCAACCCTAAAAAACTCTTTGAAACGTTCTCTTCCCAACCTCCAACCCCCATCACCTCCTCCCACCTCCTCCCTCCTCCATCCTCCCTGACGATTTCGCCAACTTCTTTAACAATAAGGTTAACGATATCCAATCATTCTTTCCCTCACCCCCAGGCTGGTGCCCTGCGCACTGTGAAAGTAAATTAGCACAGAATGCTAGAATTTATCATTTATCATTTAGTGTCTGTTATACTGATGCTGGGTTGCCACAGACATGTGGTATGTGTGTCATAAACATGTGCCTGAGTGTTGCAGAGTAAACTAGTGAGGCCTGGATTTGAGGCCCTATAAGGCAGTAAAACTGAACTTGACCAGACCACTACTATGTGGAGAGAGCCTATAGGATGAACCATGTTAAACATGTTATAACAAGTTTATTTTTTTCAAGACGCCTGAGCTCAGCTTCTTAGGCAAAGGGACGGCAGTAAGTGATCTGAACTTTTGAAAATTATTTAGTGGGATATAGGGAACTAATTGGTACTTGTTAATTGTGTGGAGATTGCATTTGGTTATTCTTCTCAAATTCTAGTGTATGGGTTTAGTTTTAAAACACGCATTGATGGTTGTTGAAGTTTTGTGTTTGTGTGTTTAAGGCCATTTAAAAAAAAAAGGCTGGGGCAGTATTCCTCATGCCTAAAGGCCTTTCGGATAAACCCCGATAAAAAAACGCTGAGTGAGTGGATGCTTTGTACAAAGGCGAGGTGGCAAGTCCTCGTTTGGCTGGTGTTGTAAGGAATGTATGAATGTATGAATGAATGAATGAATGAATAAATGAATGAATAAACGCTTGTTTTTTCTTTTTTCCTTGCCTCATCCGTGTCTGGGGCTGTGCGTGTGTGTATCTCGGTGTGTGTGGCCGCGTCTCTCTCTTCCTGCCCATTTGAGAATTGTGCTTGTGTGTGTGTAAGAGATAGAGAGAAAAGCTGTTTTGTTGTAAGGAAAAGCAGTTTGTTAATGTCATAGGACTAACTATATATATATAATTTTAAGAATTTATTATACATTGTATAATTAGATATATTGATATAAAGTTTTACTTAATTGTAACAGGAATATACTACCACTAATAATAATAAGTGATTATAATAGGATGAAATTCACAAGACACTCTGAGAGGGCCCGATGAGTGTTCTTCTGGATTATAACAAGACCTAGTAACTAGAGCTCAAATATGGGAGATAAATGTAGTAGAAAGACAAAGAAGAGGCAAAACCTGTAGAGTGCTCAGGATGCACGTGGATAATGAGTGGACACAAAGGGGAATGGGACTGGACATGTGTACAATTGAAGTTATGGTGCGACCTGGGGTTCCCTAAAAATGTTAGTTTAAAGAAGTGGGATTAAAAAAAATAATAATAATAATAATAAAATACAATTTTAATGACTAATCAGTGTGCTCAAGTCTCATCCTGGAAAATAGATCCTGACCTGGACTGTCCCACCAGACCGATCCAGCCCAATGCACCCCCAGCACCTCCACCGCGACCAGCACCGCAACTGTTGCTGTCCGAAACTGCTGCCCTATGAACCACAATGGACGGTTCCTGCCATCCCTGCCATCTACCCCTCCCAGATAGATCTGGAATCCCTACCATGGGGTCACCAGTCTCCTCCAGGACGAGGTACGGCGAGAAAAAATAGAAAGCCTTTTTCTCTCTGACATTTTGACCCCTACTAGCCAGAGTGCAGACAGGCAGAGACAGAGGCTACCAAAGGGGAGGACGAGGAGTGAGGAGGGGGAGAGGCAGAGCTCCAAGCAGAGGAAGAGGGCGCAGACAGAACACGGACAATGAATGTTATATCTGTGGCAAGAAAGACCACTGGACACGTGAGTGCCCCCACAAAGACGATGGATGTTTCATCTGTTGTTCCAAAGGACATTGGGCGCGTAAGTGTCCCCACAAATATGAAGAAGATGACCAGCCAAGACAGCAGAAAAAGTTTCTTGTCTACAAATCAAGAGGTTTCTGGCAGGGGGGTGCAGCGGGAGAGGATTGATCTGGGGAGACAGGAAGGGTCACAGCAACAGGTAAGCATGAGCCTAAAAAAATGTAACTGATAAACCTGACCAACACATAGCGTAAGGTAATGCCAATGATAAAATTTTTAAATTTAGAAATTTAAAACATAAGGAAGTAGATTTAATGCCAATTGAAGAATTGCACTGTACTGCTAAGGTAGTGTGAGATGTGTGAGGATGTTGAGAAACAATGGGTTTAAGCAAGTATGAACATCAGGGCTGCTGACTGGTTTGAGTGTATACTGGAGTAGTGACTTCAAAATGAAAAACATGGCAGGCACTAGGACACGTAGACCGTGCCAGCCACAGTATCCAGTCAAACCTGAAGCTATAAAGGGAATAACACCAGTTTTTTAAGCACTGTTAAAAGAGGGAATAATTGTGCCATGCCCAGACTCACCTTGTTCCACTCCTATCTTTCCTGTTAAAAAAGCACCAGTAAGCCAGACGCGTGGAGATTTGTTCAAGATTTGAAAAAGGTAAATGATGCAGTACATCACAAGAGCTCCAATTGTAGTGGATCCGTACACACTGCTGGGACAGGTACCCCCAGAAAGTAAATCCTTCAGTGTGGTCAACCTAGCGAATGCATTCTTTAGTGTTCCAGTATCACAATTCTGCATCTAAATTTAAAGGTAAATCATATACGTGGACCAGAATGCCACAATGCAGAATCACCAACAGTCCATGCTGCGGCATTAGGAGATTATTTGGAAAATCTGAGATTTGAACATAGGAGCACTATGATACAGTATGTGGATGATTTGTTGATTTGCTCACCAACAAAGAAGGGGTGGAGAGAAAGCAACTGTAAATATGTTGATATTATGTGGATTGGTCCAAATTTGAACCTGTGTCTCCCTAAATGTTTGTTTCATTTCTATGCAGTGTTGACACATGGGAAGGATCATGTGTCAAAAAGAGGGGATAGTGGAAGCTATGAACAGACAGTGGTATACACAAGGCTTCTTAAATTACTCCAGAAAATTTTGGTTGTTGGTTGAGGGAATCAGACACAGCAGTCTAGTCACCCAACACCAGACAAACTATTTGATTATTTAATGATGGATTTCATTGTGTTAAGCCCATTTGAAGGCAGAAAGTACTGTCTGGTCATAGTTGACATGTTCTCTAACTGCATTGAAGTTTTTCCTACAGGTGAATCCGACAGTTGAGATCTATAAATTCACGTCGCCCCTGACGGGGGGAGAACCTAGTACCTATGAGAGGTTTATTGGCGTCGAACGCTACCTTGGAAGAACACATTACAGATTCAGTGGACTCACTAAAAAGAACTAAGAGAACTTACAAAAGACCTAAGACACTTTTGATAGAACCAATAAAGACTGATGCTGTAGAAGAATTAGTGCTTACAGGCAATTTCCACGACAGCACCAACCACACCTGTCTGTCTTCCACCCCTCCCTCTCTACCACTCTCTCCACCTTTTCCCTCCCCACCTCCCTCCCTATCCCATTTTTCTCCCCTCTCCCCAAACGAGGTCCTTCACCTTGTTACGTCTAGCCACCCCACCACATGCTCCCTTGACCCGGTCCCATCCCTGGTGTCTGGTGTCTGGATGCTTTCCCTCTGCCAGAGTCACCCCCCTTCTGAAGAAACCAACACTTGACCCCTCTGAGGTCAAGAACTACAGACCGGTTTCCCTTCTACCCTTCCTATCAAAAACTCTTGAACGTGCTGTCTTCAATCAACTGTCCTTGTACCTCCACCAGAACAACCTCTTGGATCCCCACCAGTCTGGGTTCAAGGTGGGTCACTCGACCGAGACTGCCCTCCTGGCAGTGACGGAGTCGCTCCATGCCGCTAGAGCGAACTCTCTCTCCTCTCTCCTCTCTCCTGATACTCCTGGACCTGTCTGCAGCGTTTGACACAGTGAACCACCAGATCCTCCTCTCCACCCTTGAGGGGATGGGTGTCTCAGGCTCTGCACTCTCCATGTTTGCATCCTACCTGACGGGTCACTCCTACCAGGTGACGCTGAGAGGGTGTGTGTCAGAACCACGCAGGCTCACTACTGGGGTTCCGCAAGGCTCGGTTCTGGGTCCTCTTCTTTTTTCCGACCAACTGTCGTTCTCGGCAAACATCGCATCAGTGACATGCTCCTGCAGATTCCTCCTCTACAAGATCAGGAGGATTCGCCCCTTCCTCACTGACAAGGCAGCGCAGGTACTCTGGACTACTGCAACTCCCTCCTTGCTGGTGCCCCGGCGTCTGCCATCAGACCTCTGAAGCTTGTTCAGAAAGCTGCAGCTCGTCTGGTGTTCAACTGCCCCAAATTCTCCCATACAACTATCCTTCTCTGTTCTCTACACTGGCTCCCTGTAGCAGCTCCCATCCAGTTCAAGACCCTGGTGCTAGCCTATAGGGCACTGAAAGGAACAGCTCCTTCTTACCTCCAGGCTATGGTCAAGCCGTACACCCCCGCCCGACCACTTTGCTCTGCTGCCTCGAGGCAACTGGTTGCCCCGTTGCTCAGAGGCCCCTGCGGCTTTTCACTGTTCTGGCCCCGCAGTGGTGGAATGAACTCCCAGGACAGCTGAGTTGCTACCCATCTTTCGCCGCAGGCTGAAAACCCACCTCTTCAAGAAACACTACCCTGACCCTTCCCCTTAGCACTTGCCTATTTGTCTTCACTTATTTGTCTGAGCTCTTGTTTATTAGCTCTTGTTTATTTGATTCACTTATTTGTCTTAGCTCTTGTTTATTTGATTCACTTATTTGTCTTAGCTCTTGTTTATTTGATTTACTTATTTGTCTCATTTGTTTAAGTAAAAAGTAGGTTGCTAACTTATCGCACTTTTACCTTAGCACTAGTTATGCTCTTAGTTGCTTGTTTAGGAAGGAAATGCACTCACGATTTCTGGTGACTAGTAGTTCTCTTGCCTACCTATGTTGAATGCACTTATTGTAAGTCGCTTTGGATAAAAGCGTGTGCTAAATGACTGTAATGTAATGTAACATCCAGATGATGTACCTTACTCCCTCATGTATTCTCTCGATTATTCAAGGCACACAGAACGTGTTATTAGGACTTTTGGTTTACTCGCCAGCAGGGGTGTAGTGGTAAAAAAAGAGGTGGGTAAACTATGAATTCAGTGCACTGCTGCCTCACAGCAAGAAGGTCCTGGGTTCGATTCCCGCCTGGGGCGCTGTTGACTCTGGGGTGCCCAGGTGGGTTATCTCCCAGGCCTTTCTGTGTGGAGTTTGCATGTTCTCCCCGTGCTCACACGGGTCTCTTCCTATAAAAAAAGAACCCCATGTAAAAACATGCAGAAAAAACACTCTCCTGTCCTGTCCCTGACAAGGATGTACACCTGGAATTGGTCCCTGGCCATAGGAAAAAAACGCTGCCTGCTGCCCCTGGAGGAAGGACGGCAAGGATGGGAAAATGCAGAAGACAAGTTCACCCATAATGCAATAAATTAATCTTTTATCTCCACTGAGGTGAACTGTTGGCACAATGATTCGATGGACAACGGCCCCCATACCGCTCTCCACTATGGCCCCCCCTGACATCGATTGGTCCAGACCAACACGTGTGCTGCAACTGTGCGACAGTTACCCCGGAGATGAGGACGTCGCTGACACCCTGCAAACCAGATGGTAACCGACTTTCTTGGCAAAGGCAGTGTTGAATTGTGAAAGTGAGGTTAGAACACCATCTCTCTCTCCACTTTCCCTTCTATCCCAAGTCTCCCGGAAACTGTCAGTGGTCCTCCAAGCCATCTTTCGCTATTGCCGTATTACCGCAATTAGACGCATTACAGCTCAGGTCGTTTTGTTTGTGCCAACTTCCTTGCCATTGTTCATTGCAATATCCTTGCCCCTGTTACATACAGACGTGGACAAATTTGTTGGTACCCTTCCACGAAAAAGAACCCACAATTTTCTCAGAAAAAATTTGAAACTGACAAAAGTAATTGGCATGCATCATTGTTTATTCCATATTTAATAGAAATCAGACTTTGCTTTTGATTCAACAGAATATTTTAAATAATAAAACAAATGAAAATGGCATGGACAAAAATGATGGGACCCTTAACCTAATATTTTGTTGCACAACCTTTAGAGGCAATCAGTGCAATCAAACGATTTCTGTAGCTCTCAATGAGACTTCTGCACCTGTCAACAGGTAGTTTGGCCCACTCCTCCTGAGCAAACTGCTCCAGCTGTCTCAGGTTTGAAGGGTGCCTTCTCCAGACTGCATTTTTCAGCTCTTTCCATAGATGTTCGATAGGATTCAGATCAGGGCTCATAGAAGGCCACTTCAGAATTGTCCAATGTTTTGTACTTATCCATTCTTGGGTGCTTTTAGCTGTGTGTTTTGGGTCATTATCCTGTTGGAGGACCCATGACCTGCGACTAAGACAGAGCTTTCTGACACTGGGCAGTACGTTTCGCTCCAGAATGCCTTGATAGTCTTGAGATTTCATTGTGCCCTGCACAGATTCAAGGCACCCCGTGCCAGACGCAGCAAAGCAGCCCCAAAACATAACCGAGCCTCCTCCATGTTTCACAGTAGGTATGGTGTTCTTTTCTTTGAAAGCTTCATTTTTTCATCTGTGAACATAGAGTGATGTGACTTGCCAAAAAGCTCCAGTTTTGACTCATCTGTCCAATGGACATTCTGGCTTGTCAAAATCAAATCAAATCACATTTATTTGTATAGCCCTTAATCACTGTTACAGTCTCTAAGGGCTTCACAGTGCCCAACATGTGAAAATAATAAATGATTAGTACACGACATCCCCCAGCCTTAGACCCTCACAGAGGACAAGGAAAAACTCCCACAAAACTTTATAGGGAAAAATGGGAGAAACCTTGGGAGGGGCTACTCAGAGAGGGATCCCCCTACCAGGACGGTTGGGCGTGCAATAGATGCCGAGTTTGGGCAAGCAGCGTATACACAATATATAAAAGTTTATTATGGTGGGACATCCAGATCTGATGGGGCGGCATCACAGCAACGGCAACTCAGTCAGCGTCATCATAGGACTAGGGGACCATGCAGGCGCCAACACTGCCCCGATAGGAGAACGCAACGCCCGCTCAGTCAGCATCGTCCTAGGAGGGGGGACCAACCAGACACCAACTCCGCCGGGCTGCAGCCTGGAACAGATAGGAGACACACCCACACACATCCATACACACACTCTCACTCACACAGACAAACATGACCAGCGTCAGTGGACAGGAGCAGGTAGACCAGGAGAATAGGGCATGTAGGCAGGATGGTAATATCCATCGGCAGGACCCTGAGCTAGGATGAGCTAACTGGTCTAGCCTTACTCTGAGAAGAGACTGAGCCACTCCCTCAAGGCTGGTCAAATGACAAAGAGAATAAATGGGTTTTTAGCCTTGACTTAAAGACTTCGATAGAGCCTGCCTCTCTGATTGAGGCAGGCAGACTGTTCCATAGATAGGGAGCCCGGTAAGAAAAGGCTCTGTTACCTGCAGTTTTCTTTTTGACTGCTGGAATAGACAGGTAGCCAGCATCCTGAGATCTGAGGGCGTGTGGCGGTTTATATGGTTTAATCAAATCGGATAAATAGGACGGTGCCCTCCCATGTAATGATTTATATGTAAGTAAAAGCACCTTAAAGTCACACCTGGCCTGAATTGGTAGCCAGTGTAATGAGGATAGAATGGGAGTTATATGGTCGAATTTCCTAGTTTTCATCAGGATTCTGGCAGCAGCATTCTGGACCAGTTGTAGTTTTTTAGTGCGCCCAGTAGATAAGCCCAAAAAAAGGACATTGCAATAATCGATTCTGAATGACACAAAGGCATGTACTAAAATTTCTGCATCTGCCTCTGTTAGCATGGGTCGAATTTTGGCAATATTGCGAAGATGATAAAACGCTGTTTCAGTGGTCTCCTTAATGTGCAACTCAAGAAGTTTAATTGTCACATACACACACGAGGTGTGTAGTGAAATGCAAAGTGGCAATGCTCAGCAGAAATGTGCAAAATAACAGGTTCACACTATTTACAATAACCAACACAATATTTACAATGTCACAGTTTTTAAGAGCTCTATATAAAAAAACAACACAATATTTACAATAAGAGCACTTCATAAAAAAAATATAGTAAAAAAAGGGAAAATTGTATGTATAATATAAATTATAAATTATGTGTAGTCTTTACCTAAGTGTGTGTGTGCATAAGAGGGGCAGTGTGTGTGTCTTGGTGGGGGCCCTGGTGAGGTCGGAGTTCACAGTCCTGATGGCCTGAGGAAAGAAACTCCGTCTCAGTCTCTCTGTTTTGGCAGCGTGACTACGGAGGCGCTTGCCTGACCGCAGCAGCTGAAACAGACCGTTGTTGGGGTGGTGAGGATCCTTCATGATCCTGCAGGCTCTGGTTCTGCACCTCCTGGTGTATAAGTCCTGCAGGGTGGGGAGTGTAGTTCCAATAGTGCGTTCAGCCGAACGCACTACTCTCTGCAGAGCCTTCCTGTCCTGAGCGGAGCTGCTGCCAAACCAGGCAGTGATGCTTCCTGTCAGGATGCTCTCTACAGCTCCAGAGTAGAAGGACTGAAGGATCCTCCGGGAGACTTTAAATTTCCTCAGTTGCCTGAGGTGGTAAAGGCGCTGCCTCGCCTTTCTCACCAGAGTGTCAGTGTGTGTGGACCATGTGAGATCTTCGGTGATGTGGACTCCCAGGTATTTATACCTGCTCACCCTCTCCACAGTATTCCCATTAATCCCCAGTGGTGAGTACGTCCTCTGTTGTTGTGTCCTCCTAAAGTCCACAATCAGCTCCTTAGTTTTGGTGACATTCAGGAGGAGGCTGTTGTCCCGGCACCAGAGTGACAGATCAGCAACTTCCTCCAGGTAGGCCTTCTCGTCGAGTGAGAGGGTAGGGTCGAATTTTACCCCAAGGTTTTTAACATATGGGCTCTGGGAGATTACACAACTATCAAAGTTGAGAGTAGTATTCTCAAATAAGTGTCTATGTCTAGCTGGTCCCACAATCAGCATCTCAGTTTTGCTGCCATTAAGAAGTAGGAAGTTTAGGAACATCCAATATTTGACCTCTGATAGGCAGGCCTCTAGTTTTTGGAATTGGGTGTTATCGGTTGGTTTGACTGGTATGTAAATTTGGGTGTCATCGGCATAGCAATGGAAGTTAATGCCAAATTTGCGAATGATGCCACCAAGTGATAGCATATAGAGAGATAGCAGTGGTCCTAGGACAGAGCCTTGTGGGACACCAAAGTCCATATTGCAACACTCTGAGGTCATGTTGTAAAAGACGCGATGTGATCTATCGAGTAAATAAGACCTAAACCAAGAAAGGGCTGATCCCCGGATACCAATATAATGTTCAAGACGGTTCAAGAGTATCGTATGATCAATTCTATCGAAGGCTGCACTCAGGTCAAGTAGCAATAGTGCTGAGGTTGAGTTGGAGTCAATAGCTAACAAAAGGTCATTGACCACTCTCGTGAGTGCAGTTTCGGTCGAGTGAAAGGATCTAAAGCCAGATTGGAAGGGATCAAGTAGATTATTTTTTGACAAAAAATCTGTAAATTGACTGGCTACTGTTCGTTCAAGTAATTTGGAGAGGAACGGCAGATTTGAGATTGGTCTATAGTTCTGAAGTACTTCGGGGTCAATGTTCGTTTTTTTCAGTAGTGGCTTTATCACGGCCGTTTTAAAGGCAGAGGGCACAGTGCCAGTGGACAGTGACTGATTGATCATATAGAGAATGGAGGGTCCTAGGATAGGGAAAACTTCTTTAAGCAGTTTAGCAGGCAGAGGGGCTAGCATGCAGGTCGTGGGTTTCGAAGACAGAGTTAGCTTGGTGAGAGTCTAAGGAAACTAAATCAAACTGAGAAAAGACATTCAGCCCGGGAAACACCAAGTGGACACCAAGTTCAGGGGTGAGATGGCACCACGAGTGAAGAGTGTACTGGTGATCTCATCTCTAATCAGCGTGATTTTCTGACTAAAAAAGGACATGAAATCATTCGGAGAAAACAGAAAGCTATCAGAGGGGGAGGGATTCCGTGTTAGCTTAGCAACAGTGTCGAATAGAAACTTTGGGTTGTTTTTATTTGCACTGATTAACCTAGAGAAGTGTGCAGTTTTGGCTGACGAGAGTACACATTTATAATTTAGCAAGCTATCATTCCAGGCAAGCCGGAAGATGTCAAGTTTGGTCAATCGCCATTTACGTTCTAGTTTTCTACAGGCTTGTTTAAGTGCACGAGTGTTGTGGGTAAACCATGGTGCAAACTTCCTAGCGTGGTGTTTTCTAGTGACTAACGGGGCGATTGAGTCAAGCGCGTTGGTAAGGCTAGCGTTTAGTTCGTTGGCGAAATTGTCGAGTGAGCCAACATGACCAGAGTGGTGCGAGAAAACTGGGCAGTTTTTCAGATAGTAACGCGGCCGTAGTGGCATTAATACGACGGCTAATATATGTATCTTCACACTTTTGGCGTGGGAAGATCAATTTGATTTCAAATTTAATGAGATAGTGATCAGATAGGGCGGGCACATAAGAGGAGGCCACCAAAGCAGAAACAGGAATGCCACGGGTCAGAACCAGGTCAAGGGTGTTGCCGCCATGGTGGGATGGTTCATTAACGAATTGAGTGAGGCCGCAACTATCAATAAGATCTAGGAAGGCCTTACTGAGGGGATCGGTGGGATTATTCAGGTGAATGTTAAAATCACCGATAATGAGAATATTATCAGCTCGGGTCACTAAGTCCGAAATGAAATTGGAGAACTCTTCTAAGAAGAGCGAAAAGGGCCCAGGTGGGCGGTAAAGTACTGCTAAGTAGAATGACGGGAGATTCGTAGCTGTATGACGCAGAATCAGGACTTCGAAGGATGTAAATTTGTTGTTCGTGTTGGGAGTAAGACTAAGGATAGGGTTAAATATTAGGGCAACACCCCCTCCTTTTTTCATCTCCCGGGCAACCTGAGAACTAAGAAAGTTTGGGGGAGAGGCTTCAATTAGAGGCAAAAAATCATTTGGCTTTAGCCAGGTTTCACAGAGACCCATCATGTCTAGATTATGTTCAATAATCAAATCATTGATCAGCAGCGCTTTTGTTGACAATGATCTTATATTGATGAAGCCCACAGTGAGGCGTTCAATACTGCCAGAATTTCTATTAATGTTAATGGCAGTATGCGTGGGTCTAATTTCAATTAAGCTGCTGTAATTTACTGTGGGTTGGTAGGAAATTTGACGGGCGCAGTGGGAGAAAGATAGTCGTAATTGGAAGGACTGTACTGTAATTTTCAGATCGAGAGAAAATGGCGAGTCTCAGTCTCAGTTTGTTCTGCTGTAAGCTCTAACCTGGCAGACTCCACACCCTTTCTAGGCCTAGCAGGTTCTCTAATCACCTGCATCCCGGCGAGCTCTACGGACAGAGGTCAGCTTTCCCTTAAACATCTATCTATGTTGCTAGATAATAAAGCAGCGCCTACCCCATTAGGGTGGAGGCCGTCAGCTTTCAGCAAGCCGGGTTTGCCCCAGAAGGAGGGCCAGTTATCTAAAAAGACTAATCCCTTTTCATCACAGAACTTCGCCAGCCAGAGGTTGAGGGAGACTAATCTGCTATAACTCTCATCATTGCCCCTCGCGAAAGGTAAGGGGCCAGAGACAATTAATCGATGCCGACACATCTTCCTAGCGAGGTCACATGTCCTGGCTATGTTGAGCTTGGTGACCTCCGATTGCCTCATCCTGATGTCATTGGCGCCGACGTGTACTATGATGTTGCTGTACTCACTGGGTGGACCGTTTGCCTCTTTCTTACCCTTGTGTCTGAACCTATTGTTCACCAGCACCCTTAAGTTAGCCTCAATGTCGATAACTCTGGCCCAGGGTAAACAGAAAACCTCGGCCGGCGACTCAAGCCTAACATTAGGGGTGATGGAATCGCCAATAACTAGGGTGCGAGACAGTCGGCGGGTCCGGGGAGCAGGGGAGACGGGCCGAACACAGGGACTAGCAAGAACAGTAAAACGATTAGCCATCGGTAGCACCGGTGGCGAATCGGGCCGCACAACTGGTGGCTGGAGCCGGCGGGCTCTCCGATGTCCGGGACAAACTCGTCACCCACTGCCGATGGAGCTACGCTATCTTCGCTAACACTCGGGCTACTGCTAGCGCTCATGAGCCGGCTAGATGGAGTGGATCTAGACTGTCTGTGGTGCCCGTCTCGTCTAAGGTAATCAGCCTATACGCTTCTAACTGACGGACACGTCTCTCTAACAGAGACAAGCTCTCTAAAACGAGCACACAAGAGGGGCACGGCGAACAAGAAGCCATGCTTACCCTTGCCGGTATAATTGGGAGACTAGGTCGGGTTGTACGGGGAAGCTGGCGGCTGAGATAAAAAAATATGCTGGTGGAAAAATTGACGGATGAAAGAAAAAAATAAATAAAATAAAATAAAATAAACTGAATCTGTAGTTGTCTGGTGGGATTCGGTGATCTAAAGTTTTAGATGGAGCGAAGTTTAGCGAAACGGTTTGCAAAACACCGGGCGGCGAAAACAGCGAGAGTGGCAAACAGTCCTTGTTGTCCTTGTCCTCAATATGCATTTTAGCAAATTCCAGTCTGGCTTTTTTATGTTTTTCTTTCAAAAGTGGAGTCCTCCTGGGTCTTCCACTGTCATTCAAAAAGCGACGGATGGTGCGATCAGACACTGATGTACCTCGACCTTGGAGTTGAGCTTGTATCTCTTTGGAAGTTGTCCTTGGCTCTTTTTCTACCATTCGCACTATCCTTCTGTTCAATCTGGGGTCGATTTTCCTCTTGCGGCCATGTCCAGGGAGGTTGGCTACAGTCCCATGGACCTTAAACTTCTTAATAATATTTGCAACTGTAGTCACAGGAACATCAAGCTGCTTGGAGATGGTCTTATAGCCTTTACCTTTAACATGCTTGTCTATAATTTTCTTTCTGATCTCCTCAGACAACTCTGTCCTTTGCTTTCTCTGGTCCATGTTCAGTGTGGTGCACACAATGATACCAAACAGCAGTGACTACTTTTCTCCATTTAAATAGGCTGAATGACTGATTATAAGATTGAAGACAGGTGTGATACTAATTAAAGAAAACAGTTAGTTTGAAATATCACTATAATCCAATTATTTATAATCTTGGGGTACCAACAAATCTGTCCAGGCCATTTTAGAATATCTTTGTAGAATAAGCAATAATTTATTTATTTTCACAGTTTCTTTGCTTTAGGATGTAATGGGTGCATGATGTCCATATTATCAATATAATGTAGTGCCATCTCTCTCCCTATATAGAAGGGGCAATAGAGTAGGCTTTTTCTTGTTTTAGTATTATGACAATGTTGCACCTTTTGTTTATGGTCTGGTGAGCTGCCTCCCTAGTGTAGTGTATGGCTGATTGTGTTTTGTCCCCCTTTATTTTGGGTTTCCAAATGGGCGCTGTGAGGAAATGGGTGTGTTCCGACTCCGGGAACGGGCTGACCGCAATAGGCAAGTCTCCCATCGCACCAATGAGCTGCCCAAATCAGCAAAATGCCGCTCCTTTAAAAGCCGTGGATGTCTGCCTGCCTGGCGCGACCGGTGAAACTGTGCGACTTGGGAGACTCCGCACGCCCTGCAATTGCATGAGTATTGTCGTTTTTTTTAATCTCGCTAGTGTTTTAATATTGATTGTGTGTCGACAGGCAAAACGCTTTCTCGTTTATTTTCAATGCAGTAACTGATCACTGATTATTATATGCGCGTGTGTCCCAGCTCGCACTGATTTCCTGGCGCTACTGCCCATTCTATTGTTCCCTTCCAGCGCGCTTGTAAGGGTCGGTTCGGCTGTAGTTGGCCCGCTGTTGGAGGGCAGTTCTGTCAATTGTAGCCCTGCATTTTAACGACTGTATTGTCTTTTGTTTACTTTGTTATTTGCTGTCTTCCTGTTGATTTGTTTTATATTACCGGCCTGGCATAAACCACCTGCAGCTTTGTGGCTATGGCCCTGTAGAGTTTTGATAGGTTTGGGATAATTGGTTAATTAGTTGCTGGAGATTCTACCACCTTGTATTTTCCTTTTACCTGTGTTTTGGTGTTGCATGGTGTGCTTTGTTGTGAAATTTGTTTTTTTCTATTTATTCTATTTGTATTTTGCTTTACCTTTTTTTTTTTTTGGAGAATTGATGTGTAGTGCTTTTGTGTGTGGTGTTAACTAATCCCCTGATTAACCTGCATAACTGTGGCGGTTGTATTGCTTGCCGGCTTTTAAAGAACAAGAAAAAAAAGAAATATTTTGAATAAATCGATGACTTATTTCTAAAATTGTTTGGTCTGCACTTTGTCACCGAGGTCCCATTCCAGATCTTTAGTTGATTCCACTGCACTTAAGAACCATTACAACTGGCGTAGTCGGCAGGATCTGGTCTGAGTTCCGGTGGCAATTGTGTATTCTAACATAATGAGTGATGAGGAAAATGAAACTACACAGCCTGGCTTTATGCCTATGTTTATGCCTCCTTTCTTTTCTGCAAACATGTGGGGACAAAAATTTCGGGGTAGGAATTCAGATATTAGTTTGGGGGAGTGGCAAGCTAATTTGAAGGCCATGTTTAAAATGTGCAAGGTGCCAGATAATGTGCAAGTTGACCTCATCATTAACAGCTTAGAAGGGGAAGCCAAAAGGCAAATTCTGATTTTAGATCAAAGAGAAAGGAATAGCTCTGATAAAATATTTGCTGCCTTGAAAGAGTTATATGGTGATCAAATGTCTGCCTCAGTTCTTCGCTCCCTCTGTTTCAGCTGTAGGCAGGAACCATCTGAAACAGTCTCTGAGTTCACATTACAGCTACAAGAACTGTTTCTGAAGCTGAAGAACAAAGACCCTGATAATCAAGGCAACATGGACCGGCTAATGAGAGACCAACTCCTGGAGGGCCTTCAAGACCGAACACTCCGGCGGGAGCTCAGAACACTCGTCTTGACAGACCCAGGAATGTCTTTCTCTAAGGTAAAGGCAGAAGCCATGCTTCGTATAAAAGCTGATGGAGTGTCACAGAGCTGTTTTGCAACTAGCCACACCCCAATCCCACCTCCTCCACCATTAGACTTAAAGCAGCTCCGCCAAGACCTCAAATCTGAAATGGCAGAGGAACTAAAATCGCAAATGGCTGCTCTAGCTAAAGATGTTGTCGGTGAGCTTAGGGCAGAATTCCAGGGCTTGGCGGCCCAATACCCTAGACCACATATCACCCAATATGACAGAGGTACATGGCGGCGCCAGTCTCCAGCTCCATACTCTCCCCGGCCAAGTCAGGGCAATACACTCCCCCCACCTCCCTCAGGCAACCTGTTTCAGTATGATGACCAAGGAAGGCCCATATGTAATCAGAGCCAAACACCAGGGCACATTCAGCGCTTTTGCCCAAGACGGAGAAGTCAGTCCTCTCCTCAGCCGCCTTTAAACGACTAAACCCCACTGCTAGGGGCGGTGGTTCAGCTCCTGTAAATGTGTGCAGAGAGGGCCTCATTGGTGATTTGCCGATTGTCAAGGTAAACCTATCAGGTGAGGAGATAGCTTTTATCCTTGACACAGGCTCACAAGTCACCATGCTCAAGCAAAGCACGTTCCAGCAATTATTCGGTGAGCAGGGAACCAAGCTTCAAGATCCCTCCACTTGGCTGAGGCTAAAGGCAGCCAACAGATTCCTTATGTTGGGTGCATAGAGGTAACTCTGAACATTGGCACTATGCTACTTCCAAAATGTGGCATTATTATTGTTAAAGACCATTGTCTCTTGGGGATGAATATTATCCAACGGTGCTGGGGCACGCTAGTTGAAAATGACATTTTAAGGACTGGGCTCGCCCTCCAAGCCAATCCAATGGGCCAAAGAGCATGGAAAAAATGCCCTGGCTATCTGCAGCCAGGAAGCAAGATTCACCCAACCAGATGGTGAAGTGGGGTATGTACGTGCACTGTATAATGTCACTGTTCCACCTAAGCAGGAAATGGTACTCATGGGAAGGGTGGGAAGGGAGGTCCAGGAGGACGTCCATATCTAGCCATGGTGGAGCCATTGTCTGACCAGGATAACCATGACCGTTCCTGTCTGGTCGCCAGAGCGGTGGTCAGTGCTGATGGTGGTAGGGTTCCAGTGAGGCTCAAAAACCTGGGGATAGCCCCAGTACACCTGAAACGTTATCAAAGCTTGCTTGCTTGCTTGCTTGTCCCTAGTAATGTCTACTGATGTGTTTTCAGAAGGGGTGGACTTGGCTTTGGAATCACACGACACAGTGAGTGTCCAGCTGCAGCAGGTGATGGAAACTGAACCCCAGAAGAGAGGCAGCAGATAAAGGCTTTCCTGTGTAAACACAGAGGTGTTTTCAATGTTTGACCATGACTACGGACAGGCTGATGCAGTGGTTCACCAGATTCCCACAGGGGATGCACCACCGGTGAGAGAGCGCCACCGACAGATTCCACCTAATCTCTACCAGGAGGTGCGTACCTTGATCCAAGGCATGTTGGAGGCAGGGGTGATCAGCAAGAGCACCAGCCCTTGGGCCTCGCCAATAGTCTTGGTGCGCAAGAAGGATGGCACTACACGGCATAACACGTAAAGATGCTTTTCCCCTGCCCCGTATAGAGGAGTCACTCACTATGCTCTCCAAGGCCAAGTTCTTTTCCACGTTGGACCTGGCCAGCGGATACTGGCAGGTACCTGTGCATCCCACGGACCAGGAAAAGACAGCATTTACCACACCCATGGGGCTCTACGAATTCAGTAGACTGCCCTTTGGGCTGTGTAATGCCCCGGCCACTTTTCAAAGACAGAGTCATGTCTGGGTGATCAAAACTTTCAGTCCCTTTTGATATACCTAGACGATGTTATTGTCTTCTCACATGATTTCCCCTCTCATCTGAAAAATCTAGAACTTGTGTTCCAGCGCCTGACCCAAAATGGCCTGAAGTTAAAACCCACCAAATGCCACCTCTTTCAAGCTAAGGTGCAGTACTTGGGACATATGGTAACAGAAGACGGAGTAACTCCAATGAAGGAACGAGTGCAGGCAGTGGCCGAATGGCCACGTCCCCAAACGGTGAGGGAGCTGCAGGGCATTCCTTGGCCTGATTGGGTACTATCAGCGTTTTATTCAAGATTTCTCAAAGATCGCCACACCACTGCATGCTCAACTGGCTGGGCAACCAAAGAAGTCTTCTCGCCGTACAAGCCCATCTCTTGAGGACTGGACAACAGAATGTGAGGCAGCATTCAAGCAGCTCAAGCAAGCCTTGGTAAGAGCACCAATTTTAGCATTTGCAGATTTCTCTTTGCCATTCCTCTTGTACACTGATGCCACCAAGCGACGCCTGGGTGCTGTCCTTAGTCAAGTCCAAGGGGGTGTGGAAAAGGTAATTGCCTATGCAAGTCGTAGCCTGCATCCTTCTGAGAAGAAGTTCCTTTAAATTGGAATTCTTGGCCCTTAAGTGGGCGATAACAGAAAAATTTAAAGAATATCTGCTTGGGGCAACATTCACTGTCTTTACAGACAATAACCCTCTGGCCCACCTGTCAACCTAGGAAGTGTGGAACAACGCTGGTGTGCACGTCTGTCCAGCTACAACTTCAAGATTCAGTTTCGACCTGGCCGGACAAACCTAAATGCTGACGCCCTCTCTAGGGTCCCAGTGGGGGATCCAAGCCTGCCGGAGGACAATTATGCTGAAGTGGTCCCCTACACTGAAGTGAGGGCTGAGGTAGTGGTGGCCCTCTGTTCTGGAGCAGCTGGAAGTGTTTCTGCAGCCAATCAACCCCCCTCTCACTATACTGCAGTACAAGATCAGTGGTCAGGTATGACACCGACAGCCTGGAGACAAGCCCAGCAACAAGATCTGGTCATTTCTAAGGTGCTGTTGTTCTTACAGAAGCCTGACAAGCCCACTGCCACTGAACGAGCTGCCTTGCCACCTGAAGCCCTGCGCATCCTGAAGGAAAGGAGTAGACTGTTTTCCCAAGATGGTGTCCTCTTCCGGAGACGCAGAGATCCAAGAACTCTAGAAGTATGCCACCAGCTGGTGCTCCCAGAAGCCTACAAGCAACAGGTATGGACAACATGCCATGAACAAGCTGGTCATTTTGGCCGAGGGAAGACCCTGTCCTTCATCCGTTCAAGGTTTTTCTGGGCCTACCAAACAAAGGATGTCCACAAATGGTGCGCTTCCTGCCCACGCTGCACCCTGCGCAAAATGCCCCCTATCACCACAAGAGCGCCTCTGGTACCTATTGAAACCACCTATCCCCTGGAACTAGTAACTATGGATTTCCTGAAGTTGCACCCCTCCACTGATGGCCATCAGTATGTCTTGGTGATGACTGATCATTTTACCAAGTATGCATGGGCGGTGCCCACCAAAGATCAAACTGCAGTCACAACAGCTAGGGCGATGTGGAATAATATAATTCGGTTCTTTGGGAGTCCATCCAGGTTTCATGCTGACCAAGGGGCTTTGAGTCTTTGAGTCAGCAATCGTCAAAGAACTGTGCATTCTGTATGGGACAAAAAAAGAGCCGTACTACACCATATCACCCTGAAGGTAATGGAAGTTCTGAACGCTTTAACCGCACTTTACTCCAACTCCTAGGCACCCTGGAGGAAGACCGTAAGATCCATTGGCCTGACTACATTCAAGAACTGTTACTAATGTATAACAATACAGTCCACTGCTCCACAGGCCAAACCCCATCCTACTTGCTCTTCGGCTGGCATCCCCGCCTGCCCTTAGACCTGGTCCTGGGCACATCTGCGGCGAACCCCTCTGAGTCCCCCTCCAACTGGGTAAAACGCCACCATGAAAAACTGTGCTACGCCCACCAGAAAGCAAATTAAACTCTTGGAGCCACCCGTCGACAGCAAAAGCAAAAGTATGACCAAGCCCCATTAAGTTCTCCACTTCTGCCTGGGGAACGGGTCCTGCTGAAGCAGCGGGGTGCGAAGGACTGTGGTAAGCTTTCAGACAATTGGGAGAAGTCACCTTACATTGTTGTGCACCAGCCTAACACAGATATGCCAGTTTATGTAGTCAAACCAGAAAATGGTGAGGGAGCAGAAAAGGTGTTACACAGAAATCTTTTACGGCCATGTCCGGTGACTTATCAGCCACCAGAAGTGTAGGTTCAGCCACCATTACGGGTTGTGCAAAGGGGGGGGATGTTCTGTTTTCCAGGTCAGGCAAATCCCAGGGCACCGACAATTCCGGCAGGCCAGCCAGCACAACCACACCCCACTGGCCAGCAGGAGGCAGTCGACTCCACGCCAACCTTCCGACGATCGCAGCGCACCACGCAAGGACAAAGGCCTAGTCGCTACACACCCTAACATTTGAGGTTTAAGGTGAATGGTCTCTTAGTAGCCTCCGCATGCCATGGGGACATGGCAGTGAAAAACTGAGGGGGGATGTAATGGGTGCATGATGTCCATATTATCACTATAATGTAGTGCCATCTCTCTCCCTATATAGAAGGGGCAATAGAGTAGGCTTTTTCTTTTAGTATTATGACAATGTTGATTTGTTTTATATTACCGGCCTGGCATAAACCACCTGCAGCTTTGTGGCTGTGGCCCTGTATGTTGTAATGGTTCTTAAATGCAGTGGAATCAACTAAAGATCTGGAATGGGACCTCGGTGACAAAGTGCAGACCAAACAATTTTAGAAATAAGTCATCGATTTATTCAAAATATCTTTTTTTCTTGTTCTTTAAAAGCCGGCAAGCAATACAACCACCACAGTTATGCAGGTTAATCAGGGGATTAGTTAACACCACACACAAAAGCACTACACACCAATTCTCAAAAAAAAAAGAAAAAGTAAAGCAAAATACAAATAGAAAAAAAAACTAATTTCACAACAAAGCACACCATGCAACACCAAAACACAGGGAGAAGGAAAATACAAGGTGGTAGAATCTCCAGCAACTAATTAACCAATTATCCCAAACCTATCAAAACTCTACAGGGCCATAGCCACAAAGCTGCAGGTGGTTTATGCCAGGCCGGTAATATAAAACAAATCAACAGGAAGACAGCAAATATACAAAGTAAACAAAAGACAATACAGTCGTTAAAATGCAGGGCTACAATTGACAGAACTGCCCTCCAACAGCGGGCCAACTACAGCCGAACCGACCCTTACAAGCGCGCTGGAAGGGAACAATAGAATGGGCAGTAGCGCCAGGAAATCAGTGCGAGCTGGGACACACGGGCATATAATAATCAATGTGATCAGTTACTGCATTGAAAATAAACGAGAAAGGGTTTTGCCTGTCGACACACAATCAATATTAAAACACTAGCGAGATTAAAAAAACGACAATACTCATGCAATTGCAGGGCGTGCGGAGTCTCCCAAGTCGCACAGTTTCACCGGTCGCGCCAGGCAGGCCGACATCCACGGCTTTTAAAGGAGCGGCATTTTGCTGATTTGGGCAGCTCATTGGTGCGATGGGAGGCTTGGCTGTTGATTGCCTATTGCGGTCAGCCCGTTCCCGGAGTCGGAACACACCCATTTCCTCACAGCGCCCATTTGGAAACCCAAAATAAAGGGGGACAAAACACAATCAGCCATATACTACACTAGGGAGGCAGCTCACCAGACCATAAACAAAAGGTGCAACATTGTCATAATACTAAAACAAGAAAAAGCCTACTCTATTGCCCCTTCTATAGGGAGAGAGATGGCACTACATTATATTGATAATATGGACATCATGCACTTATGTAATATAAGTCTCAGCTGTTGTGACATTCTCCTACTGATGCCTCCTTGTTTCATTTCTACCATGTTTCCCCATGTTGTATTATTATTCCTCAAAGCACGACAATGTTTCTGATTTGGTGTGCTGCTGTTCTTCCACACTCAGGTCTCCAGAAATCCTTTTGGGGCTCCCGTTTTCTGAGGCCGTGGACATGTGGTCGCTGGGCTGCGTGATGTCGGAATTGTTCACCTGTACAACACTCTTCCCTGGGGAACATGAACATGACGTGGTCAGTACCTTACTATAGCTGGACTCTGCTCCCTTTCTACACGAACCCTTAATTATTGATAGCAGTAGCTACTCTAAGACCAGCAGATGATGATCACAGCAGACAAGTAATAAAACCATATGGAGTCCTGATAGTCTAGACCAGTGGTGCCCAACCCAGTCCTCAAGTGCCCCTTGTCCTGCAGGTCTTAACTCCAGCTCTATTCAGGCACACCTGAACCAAGTATCATCATGAAAATGTGAAGCCTCTAATTGGTTCAGGTGTGCCTGAGTAAGTTAGAGCTGCAGAGCTGGAGCTAAGACCTGCAGGACAAGGGGCACTTGAGGACTGGGTTGGGCACCACTGCTCTAGACTGATGTGATCCTGTGTTTTGCCTCCAGATGCGATTCATCATCGACCTCCTGGGTCAGCCAGCGGACCACCTCCTGAATGCTGGGAGTAGAACAAAGGAGTTATTCATCTTCAGGAGGGCTGGAGGCTCATGGTACCACAACACCGCTTTATTGACCAAATATAATTTTCTCTTGAACATTTTCTTGAGAATATTTATTGTCAGTATCAATCAGTAATTCATCTAAAGTGATAAGACTTTTCAAATACACGTTACTTTCTTTTAGACACCAGAGGAGTATGACGACTTGTCCACAGACGACAGGGAGTACTCATTCAGATCTCTGGATGAACTGACAGAGGTAGGTAGTCCAGTAGGTGGTAGCTGCTTGGTTGAATTCATGACTGGTTGAATTCATGACTTCCATCAACCTTTTTGTGAGTCAGGAAGATGATTCCACTGATTTCCTGTTGGACTTTTCTCATCATTTGGTAATTTAGTTGGACCTGGAGGAAGAGGACAGGGCTGAGCTCGCTGATAGGAGGCAGTTTGTTGACCTCCTGAAAGGAATGCTCCAGATGGATGCCAGTGAGAGGATCACACCAAGTGAAATCCTCGAACATCCGTTCATCGCAATGAGTGACCTCGACAGCAGCTCCCACCACAGCTCTCAGTAAGTGTGTGTGTTTGGATGTGTGGCGTGAGTCCTTATATTGCTGCTTTGCACATCGGTTATCAGACAGGGGTAGGCGCTGTAGGTGAATGATTCATCAATTGATCAACTGATTGATTGGCATGCTTGTCCAGTGGGAAGTCTTGCTTCCTAGCTATGAGCATAACTGTGAGTTTGTCCTTTTGCAAGGTACCTGTACAACAAATTTGAGCTAGCAGTATATGTTAACTGCATGTGTCCTCATTCAGCAGCGCTAGGGGAACTTCCACTGAAGCACAGCCAGGTGCCATCTTGGTTCATTACATTAGTCATTTAGCAGACGCTTTTATCCAAAGCGACTTACAATGAGTGCATTCAACATAGGTAGGCAAGAAAACTACTAGTCACCAGAAATCGTAAGTGCATTTCCTTCCTAAACAAGCAACTAAGAGCATAACTAGTGTTAAGTTAAGAGTGCAATAAGTTAGCAACCTACTTTATCTTAAACAAATGAGACAAATAAGAGAATCAAATAAACAAGAGCCAATAAACAAGAGCTCAGACACATAATTGACGACAAATAGGCAAGGGTCAGGGTAGTGTTTCCTGAAGAGGTGGGTTTTCACCCTAACTCAGACATGGCCGTGTGTGTGTGAGGAATCTCTGAATGAAAAATTGACTCATCCATGAATGAATGTGATTCTTGTTAATAGTACTAATGGTCTCCTCACAGGTTGGAGCTTCAACAGCAAGCCCCACTGTGGCCACCCCTTCGGTTCCCCTGAGCAGCCCTGCAGGTCCTCCCTTGAACAATGACCTGGTCCACTCCACATCTGGTAGGACATTCACCTCCACTTGTGTCTGAATTGTCAAGTCCTTCCACACTGTAGTTGATTCCAACAAGGTCGCCTGACTGTCCTCTTTTGATTTTTAGAGGTCAGCAAGCCCTAGACGAAGCAGAAGGTGGATGAGGACATTCTGCTGCTGTGCGACCAAAGCCGAAGATGTGGCGTTGAAGTTCCCTATGGAGGTTTTCTCGACAAACACCTGAGAACGACTCTCAGAAAATATCCACCCACGCGTGATTGAAGACAGAAAACATTTACAGATGTAAAAGTGAACATCTGAATGAATGTGGTAGCAGCCGCACTTGAAACTTGCACTTGGCAGAACAAATTGAATCTGCCACTGCAACTTCTCAGATGGTGTCTTGGGCATCACAAATGTTAAATCTGCACGTAAAATTGTTGCAGAGAATTTGATGCCCAAGTGATTAAATCTAAGCAAATATATTTCAAGTGTGCAGCTGCTTCTCTGACTTCAGATTAACGGGTGGGTGAATATTTTCCGAGTGTAAAAGCCATCAAGTT